>JAPYZI010002161.1:0-38466 GCA_030523105.1 Ophioninae sp. A BG-2022a | reverse complement strand
AAAGGATTTTGAAGAGAAAATCATAACGAAGAGATTGAGCACAAAGTGGAGTACCAAATCCCAAAGGAAAAAAAGTTATCGATGATTTAGTGAAAAAACTCATTTTGCCCAAAAATCGAAAAAAAATTTGGATTTTTAATATTTTTTCTATTGGTCCATTTCGATGTAATTTTATCCCCTGAGCACGAATATATCATTCATTTACTCCAAAACCCAAAATTTCCATGAAAAAATCGTAAAAAACTTCGAAAAACACGATTTATTTGCTGTGTGCACTGCTTTCGACGAAAATTCGATTATATTCGTCGAATGTACAATAGAAAATTCTCAGTTGATTACAAATAAGCCCGAGTTTTTGCCGAAAGTACAAAATTAGACTGCAAAAAATGTTTCTAGGATATTTTTTTGACATTTTCCCCTAGAAACGGGAAGTTCAAGACCAATTTAAATGGTGGATTTGTTGGAATATTAATAATAATTCAGTTGTTGACCCGGTAACCATACATGCTTGTATCAATTGACTCGGAATTTCACCCCCAATCCCCAATTTCACGGATGACAATCCGTCGTGGAACACCCTGTATATCTTATGTTAACTATTCGTAAAAAAAAAGCCGATTACTCAAAGTGGCGGGAGTGCTGCTAACTTTGCGGCGGTCCTTCATAACAACTGGTTGCTCGTGACGCCGCCAGGCGGCAGTTCGGATCGCAGAATGCTTTTGTTCAAGCCGCCCGTAAGAACTGTCCTTCTATGTACGTCTGACTTCGTTGGGCTTAGGTACCTTTATGTAAAATTGGTGATTCTCATCCTCGTGAAGTTCGAGGTTAATGGCGCTCGAGTAATTTGGGACGTGAGGGTAAAATATTCCGAGTGTATTCATCAGTCCGGCAATGTTGATGTCGTGACCACTGTAGAACAAAGCTCGTATCTTCCCGTCATTCTTTCCGCGGTCGGATATGTTTTGCGTTACGTTTTCACGTATGTATTGGTCAACGTAAGCCAGCCATTGTTTGAGCCAAATTCCTTGATAATTTCGTGAGTGAGGGTATTAATAAATTCTAGCTTAGTGTGGTTATCGTTAGAGAAATTGTTTTTTATACAAACCCCCGGTCATACGTTTCAATTCGTTCGTCCATGACGAAAATCTGTATTCCTGTATTGCTGCTCTTTTGAGACTTCCATCCGCCATTATACTGTCTGCCCATTTTGGTAGTGGGAGCCCACCGCTCATCTGTCAAATTCATCGTAAAATAAAAATAACATTTTATTCGTTGTTTCTAATATTACGATGTGTGTGCTTTGAAATCTCGAACCGTGAATCTCTTAACCTCATTTTTGTTGCTTTTATTACTTTCGGTTCCTCGGAGAATAACCCCTATGTGCCGTAATGACGGTGTGCATTTTGTATTATATTTTACAGCGACAAATTGGAGTGATTTGTTAATTGGAACGATTGCTATCCAATGTGCTAATAGTTATTGATCCAACCTGTACATATATATAAATATCCATATACACATAAATCCTGGACATCACCGTTGCAAGAAACTCTAGGTAGAAATAATACAGGATTCTGTTGTTGACTGGTGAACCGGTGTTTGATGACACGTAGTCGTACATATCTGCCATTTCGTGGTCGTACTCCTTAATAACCGGATCATTGGCCTTCGTTTCTTTCAGTAACGCCGAGTATGTCGAGCACATAAAGGAGCCATGGAAACCAATATTTTCTGGCCAACGCGCCAATAATATTGAAACAGGTTGCCAATTTAACACAGGATTCCACCTGAATTGCAAAACTGTTCATTTATTCCTTATTGGGATTTCGTATTATCCTTTACAGCGACGTACGTTTGACTTCCATTGTTCGGTGCGAAAAGCGCCGCAGCGACTAGTGACGCAGACGCTATACAACGCGCGTTATCGGTACTAATAAATCTGACCGTCTTCTTCGAGTATAGTTGCTGGAAATAATCGCCGTACTTTGCGCGCAATATTTTTCCAAGTTCGTACGAGCTGCGCTTCCCCTCCTAAACAGAACGAAAATGTCAACACTTCTTGCACTGAAGGGCATGACGGACACGCCTCTGTCCACTTCGAAATTTTGAAAGCAATATTCTCAATCAGAACGATGGCACCGAGGGCCTCCCGGTTGCCATTTTGGATGAAAACGTTTCATTCTTGAGATATCGCGGTTTAAAACGTTTCGACTATCTCTCTCGCACTCGTGCGTCAAGCGGTAATGTTCGTCATGCCCTTAACACCCTCTGATGTTAAAAAAGAGAAAGTCGAACAGTTGGTGGCGCCACTAGGGACTTGATTTTTCATGGGGAAGTACTAGTACGCAGCCCAGAAAAAAAAGGAATTTAGTGCACTTTTCGTGGATGCACAGTTAATATGATGAATATTCCGTTTAGTCGTCGCTTTTACATCGCTTCAGGAATTTTTATACATTTATAAAACACGTTCGTTTTCAACAAACGGGACAATTCAAAATATTTTGAGTTCTAGGTAAGCTTTGATTTCAAAGTACGTTCGGGAAAGAACGAACATTAATTTTTCACGAAACGGTGGAGGTAAAAAATCTTTTAAGCGCCACCAGTCATGTACTATCAAGTGGTACTGCAGTGCAACAGCAGCGCCATCGTTCTTAGTATCCCGTGACTACTGTACAAAACGTATATTTACCATGGTAAGATGTCCATCGGAATCTGGATACCAGCTGACATTGGCATAAGGATTCGTCGGATAAAACAATTGAGTCGATGCAAACGACAGTGGATACCGATCACCGTGGCGAAATATTGATTGGAATAGTCTTATCTCGGTGGTGAATGTAGCAATTATCGAGAGTGCAAAAATGATCGTGACACTCAAACTTTTAACATGATCTAACGCCATCTTGTTTATATCGCGAGCTAGAAATGTTTTAGTCGACCGTTACCGTTGTAGTTTCATAACCTTCAATTAGGTTCTGTTTTTTCAAGCGATCTTACTGGTGTACTTTTAAAACGAGAATTTATCACTGCAACGGCGAGTTCGAGCGTGAAGATTGTTTTTATTGATTTTCCTTTGACCCCAGTATCCCAAGTAGATGGCGCAAACGTGAAAATATACGCAGTTTCGGACTATCGAGATGGAAGTAACGCCACGGTTGTTGATAGCAAGACTGTCAAAATTTTCCGGGAGAACTGACTGGTAGGTGGCACAACTTCTATCTTTATATAAACCCTCCTTATCTCAGCAACGAATAATTTATCGTGCATTTATCCGAATGTCGTGGATAGCGCAAACATACCTCAATTGTGTCACTTTTTTTTTCACAAATATGGTAAGCGATAGTACGATAGTTTACAAAGGCGAACAGTAGCTATAAATTCATACAAATCATGGAAATTTACTTTGCATTGTCCTGATTGTTGGCATTATTCCGCAGCAATTTGAGGACCAAATCCAAACGGTCGTAAATACTTTTCATTGTCTTATCCATAAGACGACGAATATTTCTATACATGGCATTAGAAGACTTTATGGATTTTAAAGTTGGCGATACTTCGGACTAAAATTCATTTTCAAGCGAATATTCTGATTTTCCCAAACGAGAAATACTTGTCGACGATTTCTCGTGAAGAACGTTGCGTGTCAAGATCGGTCTCCTCTGTATCTTCTAACGTGTGGCATCACCGCGAATCCAACAAAGGGTGACAGTGGAATCGTATCGTGCCCGTAAGCCATCGATTCGTATGCTAAGAGCCCGTTGAACGCTCGCGATATCTTTCGGATGTCGTACTGATAACATTTTGCTACTTGGGTAGACAGTCTTGTAAAAATCGAGGATAAATTATGAATAACAGGCTTTGAAAAAATGTAACATTTCTTCAGTCGCCAATATGATTTTTTATCGTCGAGATCGTTTTTAACCTTTCGAGTGCATACTCGAAAGGTTAAAAATGTATTTTTCAACGCATGTCCCACTTCGAGCGAATTTTTTGGCACTTGATTTTTGTTTTTGTCAAAAAATAAATTTAGCGCCATAAAATATGGATCGTTTGCTACAAAAAACGTCTCTACAAAAAAATTCAAAAGAATGCATATTTACCGAAATACAACAATTTGAAAAACGCCATGAGTCGGATTGACTCAGTATGGCTATCCATTCGGGATTCTGAAAACACGTTTATTATTGGATTTGTTTGGGCACGGGTCACACATGTATACACAAGTCTGTACGGGCCTGTAACTTCAAAAATCACGAAAACAGTTTTAAATCTTGACGCAAAAGCGCCACTTTCCTCCTCGCGTGTATACTTCGAAATAACGTTCCGAACAGCACGTAGTCGCGTCACGGTACGTGAAAGGCATCGTGCATATGTATAAAGTCGTAAACACATCGCCGTGGCTTCAAGCGGCCTCACAAAAATACGTCCGTCAGTGTCGCTTAACCAATCGCCCAAAATTTGTTGGCTGATAAATCAATCGATTCTACGCTAAAATATCGCACGATGGGAATAACAAATTTGACCGTAATATACGGTAGGACGATGTTGCCTCTTACTAAAAACGGTAATTTGACACGAAAATAAAATCTAAAGGAGGCACATCGACGCGAATGTCACCGTGACGCAAAGTGTAAACAACGTCGGTTGTGCTCAAGCCGAAATGATGAATCATGAAAAGCAATCGGCAATTAGTCGAAGTGAAGTACGGACGAAACATCTCGTATTTTTGGTTTTGTTTGGGTTCGATGAGACAAGGAATTCGATCAGTCAAAGCAATAATAATAATTTACTGGATCGCGAAGTGAATTAAACTATGATTGAACTTATCACTAAATCAGCGAAACAATAAGTGGCCTCGCAATTTTCGGTGTGATAAAAAAAACAATAACTTGACAAACCGACGTGAATTAGGTATATATTTATTATCGACAAGACACGAGCTAATACCGCGATTTTATTTGGATTCTTGGCAGTGTTGGTTTTTTTGTGCAGTGTAGAATTATTGCTTCGAGAATTTTCGGACGGTCAGGAGAATTTGAGATAAACTACGTACATATGGGGTAAGCAATAAGACGTGTTTTATTTTTTTTTCCGGTCCATTCGTCATAAAGACGTTTGGATGATAAAAAAAAGGCTTCCGTTGGGGTTTAGTTTTGAGAATTCTGATAAAAGAGTCAGCATCGATATTCTAAGGTTTATTGTACGTTCGTTACCATCTCATGCCCGTTCGTTCTGCGCGCGCACGAACTTCGTTGTTTACTGCACTGCGCGGTAGGCAACCGGCCGTTTCGCTACTTTCGCTCGAGCTGAAATTTTGCGGACATCTTGTTTTCATGGGGTGACGGAACACGAAGGTACGCGTATACGGAGAATCGTGGTCTTGTTTATTTTTTTTCTCGTCGTTCTATTTCGGGGAATTCTAAATAACCACAATAAAAATTCGAATAATTATTGAAAGTATTTTACTGACAATTTCGATGAGAAAAAGTAGAAAAATTGAAAAATAATCATTTTCGTTGCACTGCAACGTGGCGAACATCAATCTCATCACCTCAAATTAATCTTTACAATTACTTATAATTTTGAATAATTAGAGCGGCACGTAAAAAACGTTGAAAAGATAAGAGATCCGGGATCGCGACACTGCCGTCTTTCTTACTCGTCCCAATGTTTGCCAAAATGGTAAGTGGCGCGCATGCGTTACGAAAAAAACGAAAACAAACCGAAAAAAAAGCGTTTTCAACTTCGTTTGAACAACTGTGGGAGCGTATCGTGGATAGCGCAGTTTTTTAAGGATCTCGTGAAAATATCGCGACAAATGGTCGTTTGGACGATCGCGTAAGATTCTCCCTCGTATCGTATGGAAAATAAAACAACAAGGAAATGAAAAACAAATGTCATGAATGATACAGCGACGTGGAAGTTTCGGTACGAGTTTACAATCGAATAATGGCGTTGAGTTAGCTCGGATTAAAATATCATCAACTTTGGTGATACGAGTGAATCTCTTGTGAAGTATAAATAGGGAAGTGCCAACGTTTGAGTAGTTGCGTTTACTTTGAGCATGCAAGGTCATCGTCCGTTGGAATAACGTTTTCTAGCAATTGAAGAAAATCATCGATCGGACACAGCTGTTCGCATCCGGGGATGATCAGAGCTTTGGTGGCCATCGGTATTCCAAGACAATAGAGGACCTACGGTTGAGGAAACAAAAAAATTGTAACACGTCTCAAATATGATTGAACAATTGTGCAACGTATAATTTTTATGAGATTAAAATTCGCAACGTTGCAACGCAACGAAAATTAATACTTTTCGATTTCTGTATTTTTTTATCATTGAAATTGTAAGCAAAATACCTCAATAATTATTCGGATTTTTATTGTTATAATTTATAATTAAAATGTGAAAAAATATATATTTCGTTGAATAATGGAATTAAGGAAATCAAAAAATGAGAAATAAAATTTCATTGGGTAGCAACGATGCGAACTTCAAGTTTATTGATCGTTATCGTTTCCAAAAGATACCTGGACGTAATAATCATCGTTTTCACGAATGAGCTCGACGAAAATCGCGCTCGAATATTGGGGAACGTGAGGCTCGTAAACACCGAGAGTTTGCAAAAGTGCCGCGATATTCGTTTCGTGACCGCTGAAAATATTCATTTTTCGCGCGTTCCTCGTGCTATTTTTTATCGTCGCCACCATGTCGTCCGATATTCTCCTTAGGAGTGTTCCTGCAATTTATTCAAACGTATTTTTATTTATTTAAAAATATTATTGATGTTCATATATTTTTTATGACTTTCATTACTGAATCCTTTCGTTCTAATCCTATATAATAATGGATTACGAGTCTAAACGTTCGCCCATCCAAGTATTGGCCTGGGCCATTAGTTTTTAAGTGGCGGTTTCAATATATATACATTTTTTCTTTTTTCTTGTATTATTTACATTCAATAATATCTATGTCATTGAAATTACAAAATTAAATTTTGTAAATTCTCGAATTTTGAAAAATTAAATTTTGTAAATCCTCGAATTTTGAAAAATTACATTTTGTAAATTCTCGAATTATGAAAAATTAAATTTTGTAAATTCTCGAATTTTGAATTAAATTTTGTAAATTCTCGAATTTTGAAAAATTAAATTTTGTAAATCCTCGAATTTTGAAAAATTAAATTTTGTAAATTCTCGAATTATGAAAAATTCTATTTTGTAAATTCACGAATTTTGAAAAATTCACTTTGTCATTCAATTTGAAACTCAATTATATAAAACATCCGAAAAATTCATATGACTCCAGTAAAATTTCACGATTCACCTTGGCCTTTTAATTTTTAAATGCAGAACCACGTGAGCATGGCATTATTTTTCTTGAAGTATGAAAAGTTAGTGAAAAAATTAGTCGAAAGCGTGAAAAATATGAAAAATTCGTAAAAATGACGTTTTTTTTAAATCGACATCGCCCAAGTTTATCGTTCCAGGATTAAAAACAATATAAACCTTTAAAAAGAAAAAAAAAATGTTAATTTTTTCTTTTCGAGAAAAAGTTAGAGCGCGCCGGATTTTTTTGTACCTCCATTGAGCCTCTTGAGCTTGTCGTTGTAACTGATGATATCGTACTCGAGAATCGTACCGTTCCATAATGGACCGTATGGAAACTGAGGCTCCGTCCATGCCGGTAATTTTAGGCCCAACGATGTTTCGGCCATTAGATTGTGATACAGATAATACAGGTCGTTCGTAGTGTTGATCGGCTTGCCAGTGATATTCGTCAGTTCCTCCATGAGGGGACGAAAGTATTCCAGTTTTTCCTCTACTTCTGGCAGGGATGTGACACGCTCCAGTTCCTCCAGATACCTGACGATATAAACAAACCCAATTCTTATCGGTTCCACGAAATTATTGCACGATGCTCTATACGATCCATTTAAATTCGAGCACAGTTTGTTCTCGACTCGAAGCAGTGTAAAAAAAAAAAAAACTTCCGCTCGCGATAATCTTATTGTATTTTAAAACGCTCGAAGCGCGCCGGTTTCACCGGAAGTCACGGTTTTTGTATACTCTCTAATATCCAGAGCACGTACTGATTAATCATTACACTTCATAATTAGTATTTTTTTTTTAGATAGAAATTTCGAAATTTTTCATTCTTCTTTGAAAATACGATGTTTACAAACAAAATAAAAGTAGTCAAGATCGCGAATGTTCAGTTATCAAACGTTAGTTAATTTTGAGTAATTGAAGATAAATAAAGTTCATTAAGGAAGCAATTTAATTGAGTAAATAAATAATCAAGTAATTAAAATTAGATAAAAGATTAATAAAAATTGAGAGTTATTAAGTTAAGAGTAATTGAACACTCGCAAACAGAGTAATTAAACTTCTGCGCTATTAATTATTTTTTTTTTTTGTGGAAATATCGTATTCTTAGATAGTATTGCAAATTTTTAAGTTTCGCGGTTCGAGGTACAAAAGTACTGTAAAAATGGCAATGACGTTGAATGGAATCCGACAATTGAAATGCAATGAAAGTTTCCTGTTGTTGTTACATTTTTTTCATTGTTTTTAGTTAATTCGACGTATGAAAATTAATCGAATGGTTCTTCTAACCTTTCGAAAATTCAATTGAAAAATACCATTCTTTTTGGAAAATTCACGAACGTGATTTACCAAAAAAAATTCTGATATAATTATACGAAATTAAATTCGAATATGAATATACGAGTTAAAATTATAATACGAACAAACGAGTTTGAATTATAACGTTGATCGTATTAAAAATGAAGAAAGGACAAATGACAAACGAACATGGCCGAATAAATATTTTTTCGCAATTCAGCTGTTAAGGGGTGACGTCTAAAAATAGAAAAAAAAAATTGAAAATGACTCTTTCATCTTCAGAATATCGAATTTTCAGAAAAACCTAATTTTTGCCCTTCAAAATCGAACTTTTTATCGATTTTCGAACGAAAAAAAAAATCAACGGCCATATTTCCCTCCGTAGTGAAAATCTTTTCTTAAAGAAGAATTCTATAAGTCCCTTGAAATATTTACTAAATTATTATGTATTTTAATACAAAATTTTATTTACGTAGTTAAAAAAAACTCGAAAAAAACGTCAATTTTTCCGAACAAATTTATAATAATAACCCAAGCCCTTAACATCAACTCACTTACAAGGCACTTACCGAGGGCATTGTTCAGGTATGAGTAGAACGTCAAGTTTTTCCGGTTGATACGTAACTGGAATCGGTTGCCACTTCAATTCAGGATTCCACGTTTGCGAACTGTCCGGTGGATAAAGCGATGCAAGCACGAGAGAGAGCGACATTTTTGTTCTTGCATAATTGGTGGATCGGGCATCGATATCGATGGGAAGATAAGTGGTCCCGAGAAACCCTTGATATCTATTACGAAGTACTTCCCCGAGGAAATATTCTCGCGTTTTACCAGCCTGCGACAATTTCAACACACACACACACACATATATATATATATATATATAAATGTGTACGAAGTTTGTTCAACAAATAAGGTAACTTTATACATTTTTCTCAAAAAACGTTTATTCATTCATCAACATCTATATTGTTTCCCCTTTAAAGAAATCCCCCTTAAACTATCTACGATATAACGACGGATATCAAAATTTTTTCAAATTTACGAAAAACTTTTGATGTGCGTTGTTTTTGGTAAAGCTTCGAGTTGGTCCAGCGATTCGGTCTTTATCTCCACAATCGTGGCAAATCCTTGGTCTTTTCATGGCTTTTTTCAATTTCGGGAATAAAAACAAAAAACTTCGCGGAGCGTCAAGTTGTAGTTGTTTTTAACCAAAGGAATCACGAACAAACAACGATGCGTGAACAGATGCATCGTCTTTTTGGATAGTTAAAAAATTGCCAAATACACAAAAACTCGTCTAACTTAAATATCGATAAAAAAACGAACAATAAATATACAGAATTGATGATAATGACAACATATTTTGAAAACACTTGTACAAACGTAACAAAAAAATGAGATATTAAAAGTCATCTTATTTTTTTTTAATTTCGTAGATACTCGAAATCTCCACTCGAAACTAGCGATTTTTTTAGGCAGTTAAAGACAGTCCGTTTTAATCTTCTTATACTCACATTCGATAATCCACCAAGGCCCATCGGGTAGAAGTTATAATTCAGGTACGGATCAGTAGGATACAGTTCCTTCCCATTGTCATCGGGAGCTCGGTCACCGTGACGAAATACCTCGAAACAAATTCATCACTGTTTATTCATCCATATTGCCCAAATATTGCACACGGTTTAAAAATAAACATTTGGTCATAAAAATTGAGGCATAAAACTTAGCGAAGTATTTTACTCTTTTAGTTATTTTCAACGATTAAAAAAACGGTTCAAAATAAAAATTGAGGCATAAAACTTAGCGAAGTATTTTACTCTTTTAGTTATTTTCAACGATAAAAAAAACGGTTCAAAATAAAAAATGAGTCATAAAACCTAGCGAAGTATTTTTCTTTTTTAGTTATTTTCAACGATAAAAAAAACGGTTCAAAATAAAAATTGAGGCATAAAACTTTCCGAAGTATTTTACTCTTTAAAAATTGAGGCATAAAACTTAGCGAAGTATTTTACTCTTTTAGTTATTTTCAACGATTAAAAAAACGGTTCAAAATAAAAATTGAGGCATAAAACTTTCCGAAGTATTTTACTCTTTTAGTTATTTTCAACGATAAAAAAAAACAGTTCAAAATAAAAATTGAGGCATAAAACTTAGCGAAGTATTGTTTTTTTTTGGGTTAATTTTTACGATAAAAAAAAACGAGTCATATTTGCTCATATAAAATACGTTAATGCTAAAAACCTAAAAAGCTTTGATTTAATCGTATGTAATTATTTATTATTTCTACTTACCACGCTAACAAACATTAGCTCATTTTTTCCGGACTCGACTGGTAAAACTGAGCTAGTAATGACTAGAATAGTGAAGATCGCGATAATTTGTAGCATACTGACGTATTAATTGACAATCGGGAGAACTGTTCTTCTCCTTGAGCGTTTCAAGACCGGAAGTCTCTGTCTAATCTCGCAAGTTTTCCTGGAAAAATTCATTGAACGTTTTAAAAATCATATTTAACCCTAAAAGTAGAATTTAGGGTTTGGCACATCCGAGCAAACATTGGAAGGTCCGTAACGAAAAATGACAGTGAAAATCGAGCTGCTTGATCTCTTTTGCTTCCATTGATGTTATCAAAATGGCAAACGATTTCATCGTCATTTTTATCTCGATAAGAACCGTAAATCCGAACCTATAGAAAATTTTGCGTCTGATTTTGGAGTTCAGAGTTCAAATAAAAAAAGGAGAAGTTTTGTTCCTTCTCGCTGGCAAAACTTTTTCATTTGCTAAAACAGCTTTTACGGTAGAATTAAAGAATACGAAAAATAAAAGAACGTATAGCCATAGATCTGTTACGAATTGCCTTTTTAAAAATCCGCGATGTAATTCGACGTTTGCATGACTTCTTTTAATTAAATATCTTTCCAAACGGTTAATAAAAATTCACGAATTACAATTATTCAAAAATAGCAACACGTCGAAATAATCTATTCGATAAAATAAAAAAATTACTAAATACAAATGTGTGGAAATAAATTCGTTGAACGGATAATATATGTGAACGAATCGATTTTACAAAATAAAACATCGATACCATTTTTTTAACGAAGTTTATAAAAAATCTCATCGACTCTCGTTATCATTTAGACAGAAACCATTGTTATACCCAAAATCATTCCCCACGAATTCAAAACCCTCTTGACCTCAGATGACACATATTATTTTCGATCGTTTCGAAAATCTGTTTATTTCCGGTTCAAAAAACTTGGAATCACGTTTACGAGCCAATTACGACGCGAGGTCTGGTAGCATTTGAATGAACCTAATTGAATTCCCCTGTTCAGGGTATTTCGTGAATGTAGTGAAATTCCCTTTGAAATTACGTGTTCAACGTTCGTTAAATTAAAATTTAGTAGTTTCCCGACAATAATTTAAATTCCTTATCAATGCTTCGATAAATACGATGCTTTATTCGAATTGGACTTTGGAATTTGTATTTTTTTGACGAATTGGAATTTGTATTTCCTTGACAAATTGGAATTTGTATTTTTTTTGGAGAGCCTTAAACGCGGTTGTGTTCATTGAAGGGATGAAATCCTACAACGAAGCTCTCCGTCTTATTTGTAACAAAACTGACGGATTGTTTTTTTTTTTTTGGTCGAACACGAATTCCTGATACGATCAAATTTACCTTTGAGTTTCGTGTTGTCGTTCATACACATTGATGAGTCGAGGTTACTTTGTTCGAGGGAAATAAAAAAAAAAAAAAAAATATTAAAAAAACGTGCGCACGTCCACAGTCCAGCTTTAGGCACTTAGATTACACGCCCGGAGACTATTTTCTTTAACAGGTGGTAGCTGGTATTTAAAACCACCACCACATTGCTGTATTCGTAACTCGGGGTTTGTATATGTCGATACATATGTTTATATATACAAGCGTTATTCGCTGTGGTGGTTTTTATCTTTACGATAGACATGTGCAAATCCATAGCCACTGTGCGACGTAAATCGTACAGGTAACAACAGTGGAGATAACGATGCCACACATACCCGTCGATCATTTACTGTTACGACGATATTCTTCGGGCACGTGTGTCACGTTTTCTCGCTCATTTTAAATCTTTCTTTTTTTTTTTCCTTCCTTGTAGAACTAATAGAAACAAACTGGCACAATGATCGATCGCTTCATCGATAATTATTTGTCTCTTCTCCCTCATTTTGATTTTTTAAATAATTTATCATCCGCGTCCATTGTGGATCCGTTTCGTCTAAGTCGATGCTTCAGGAATAAAAAAAAAATAAACATTTTTCTTATCCCTAAGAAACTTTATTAAATAATACTTTTGAAATAATTATTAACGACTCCTTGCCAGTGTGAGGGCAATTTATATATCATTTTTTAACAATGTTTGATCTTTTGATGCAAAACTTTGTACCAGTATTTGTTTGATACCTTTTTTATTTTTGTATTTTTTACCCTTCACAAAATTTGGTTATTTTGTATATTGAACAAACGGTTCTAATAAATTTTTATATGCTTCTGAAGAAACACAATAAATTTTTATATGCGTTTCTTCTTTGTTGATATTTTTATAATATACAGTCGTGTTAATGAATTTTAGCAGGAGCTATGAGTTCCCTTTTTCTTCACACTTAACTTTTTGCATTAAAAAAAAATGTATTAAACGTTGCGTAAAAATTGTTTCGATAGCTTCCTTATCTTAAGGGATAACACCACTCTAGAGGCATAAAAAAGACATTACTTTGATCATTTATTTTGATACGATGGGATAAGAAATCGATTTGATTTTTTCAGGAACTATTACGAGTACATACAATTTTTACGTATGTAAAGAAATGTTTATTCAATTTCGGATACGAAATAGCGACTGCAGAACAATTATTGCAGAACGCCTTTTTTTGACACACCCAAACGGGCGGCCACGTACCTCGAAAACCATAGTACCTAGAACAAAGAAGTAAATTTTTTCTTAAAGTACGTATAAAAAACTAATGAAGTACATACGATTATTTATTTAAAGTGATTTTTGCAAAAATGGCACGAGGGTGAAAAAAAGTTTGATTTTCGTAAAAAAAAAAGTTGACACTAAATCGTTTGTAAAAAAAGAACTTTTTCATCATTCGAAAAACGGATACGTACTTCACTAGACAATTCGATTATGAAGTTACAGTCAAACTTTCAAAGCAATCCATCGAGCGGTTTTTGAGCAGCGTTTCCGTCCGTTTTTGAAAAAGTGTTTTCAAGAAAAACGCGTTTAAAGTTAACTACTCAAAGCTTTCAAAAATTCAATTCACGCCTTTTTTTTCCAGCATCAGTGAGTGATTGATTCGTGCCAATTTTTATTCCCAAATTTCGCATTAGGTACATTATACTTGATGATCCATCATTCTATACGCCTACTGCAATATACATTGCAGTATCAAGTCCGTGTTTTCCACTGGAGATTGATTTACGTCCCATAGACCACTCGCGTTGAAACTTTCATTCGAATTTTGTATGAATCTGCCGAGACATCGAGAGAGAATATCATCGGTACTTAAGCCTTTGTATACCGGAGTAATTGCTTGGTAAACTTCTTGAGAGAGTGTTACTTCGTCTGTGTGTAACTTTTATCTCCAATAGCATGTGTCTTCTGTCACTTGTACGAAAAATTTTTAATTCAACCACACAACACTTTTTTTCGACGATACATACAATTGCATATCATCGTTATAATCCTAAAGTATACTTTAAACGAAAAAAACAAAAACAAAAAACAAAAACAAAAAATCTGCAAATTTCAAAATCCTAAAGTGATGTTAATTAGAATCGTGATAATCACGACGACGTATATATTTATTAATGCTACATCGATTCATGCGGAAGTTCAAATAAAAATCGTCGGTGGTTGCTTGAAAAAAAAAATTCATAGGTTATCGCATCGCATTCCTGACTGATGTCACTCTACCGGGTAATATTTAAAAATTCATTATGTCATCGAGTATAATCACACGAGCGAAGCGATAAGAATTAACGACTCGTCGATACCTTGTTGGATACACGTGATCAACGAATTTATCAAACATCCGTACGAATTAATGCATAGACGTATAAACACGTTTACTGTTTAAGCACTTTTGTATTTCGGGTATACCGGATGCATTTACGATACGGATCACATCGCATTGATGTTCCAAATACACTCGCTTCGCGACGTTCAATCCTCCGTATCTTATCTTCGTAATCCAAAGATCTGACGTTCAAAGATTCTGAATTGTCAGAAACAAAAAAAAAAAAACAGATGGTCATAATTTTCGTTTTATCTAATCACTTGGCTTTTAGGGTAGCGATATTCAAGAGCTTTTTCTGTTTGTGTCATAAAAAAAAAATGCAGAAATAAAATACATCTTTTCATACAAGACGAATTTTGCAAATCGATCTCATAATATTTACAGAATAATCATTTATACCGGAGGGTCATTGCTGTAATAAATATTCAACGAATTTAAAAATATTGATACAACCCGTATGGAAGATAGTCCGGAATAGCAAAAGAATATACAAGTCCTGTTATGGCTGAGAACTCCTAACAGGGATTTCCGGAATCCGGCCAAAAAAGATTTTAAAAAGCAGGCCATTAATTTGCCAAATAACAGAGTCTTGATGGGTCCACCAATGAAGGACTCGGTCAGGTGCTGATAAAGTTATCATTTTTACAATAAGTTTAACTGGCTCTTGATCGAGCAAACTGATGGATTCAGAGTTTGTTCTTTTAATAATTTCCATAATAGAATAAATTAGTTTAATTAATTAACGAGTGTTTCCTACCTGGCTGAAAATATCTTACACGCGTAAAAGTTCGTTTATCATTTTGAATATAATTGTAAATTTGAAATTTGAAATTCGAACAATTTTTAAATATATACATTGTTATTTATATTCTAACTTGTACATAAAGTCGAGTTAAAAAAAGAAGCGTTGAATCTTACGTTTTATTCTAAGGACAATCGTAATGTTACTAATTAATATTACTAAACGTGGGGACCTAACGAAGCTAATAAAAAGGATATTGCAGGAGTGAGATTGGATAATCCAGACGCAAACAGGAAATCTAGTAGGATCTCGAATATATGTCCCCTAAAGGACCAGGTTTCAACAGCGGGACATTAGTGTATGGGTACCCGTTGGAGTCCTAACCAAGCCCTTAACAAAATTGTGGCCAGCTAATTGGACTCTTGAAAGAATTTGGAAAACATTTCCACGCGAAAAGCAACGATGACGCAATCAAAAGTAACAATTGTTACTTCTTAATCCTACTGCGCAGTCGTACTCTTAAAATCTGAAAATAAAAACTGCAACGAGAAATCAATCGAACGAAGTTTTTAATAAAATCGTAAAAACGTTTTTTTTTTTTTCGTCTTTTGCTTGAAACCAGAAGTATAATACGAGACTATGATAGAAGATAAAATAAAGTTATCGAGAGATTGATATCGTATCTTTATCTCTCTCTCTCTCTCTTCGTCTCGCTTTTCGTTTCCCCCGGTGGTTCTTTTTACTATCTGCCCGGAATCAACGCGATACGATTATTTATCATATTTTCATTTATCTAAAAGTAGTAAAAACATAGATTAATGCAAAAAGAATTTTGGTAAAACAATCGTATCGCGTTGATTCTGTGCAGCGCATCTCGTCGACGAATTTACAATTACATCAGCACAGAGCACAAGGTGGACACGAGGTAGCCGGTTGTAAATTATACGCGCAGCAATAACCGACGCAATATTTCAAAACATCGACACCTAAGGTGAGAGATAGATGCTTTTATCAGGCTAAACAGACGTGTATATCATCGTTATCTCTGCAATCTTCGAATGGTTAACTCTTGTCCCGTTGGAGCGAAAAGGAAAGAGAGAGAAGGGGGTTTTAATGGAACGCAAATAATGGAGTTTAAATTGCACGACCATTATCCTTTTTTTTTTTTTACAGCTGCCGGGCACGGTAAACAAGTTTCGTAGAGTTTTAGGTGTGGCAGCTGGTTGCACTCATCTGACCACAATTTTGTTCTTCTGCACTCAAGGAGGACCGAATTTTTCGCCGTTAAATGTTGAATGCTAAGTTTTTTGTTTTTTTTTTTTTTTTTTTTTCAGAGTTCTGTAGCCAAAATTACGGTTAAACGTTCAATATCAATCGCTCATTTACGAAACAAAAATACTCGGAGATACGCGAAATAAATCGAATTAATTTTCTTCATTTATCTATCCGAGTTCGTGAATTAAAAACTTTGAACACTCTCGAAGTAATCTCGATTCTATCGAATACACTTATCGAGTAAACTTTCGATGTTAAGTACCAATTGAGTAAAATTTTACAGAAATTTTTTATTTAGGAGGGAAAATATTGTTCATCTAGGTGCAACAAATATCCACGGATTTTTTAATCAACTCATTAAAATTTATTGATACTTCACTATCCAATATTAAATTGATAAAAAATGGTGACGTTCTCATAAAATTGGTTGAAATCGTGAAAAAAAAAACGTGGGTGGCATTATAACTTGATACAGCCGTGATGAAAATGTTTGAAAATAATAAAGTTTGGCTAATGTTACGACTTGGAGGGGCGAAGCAACGCGTCGTCATATTCGAAACATGATTTTCGTACTTTGATCGTTTCATTCTTCACGTACTTTGAAAAATCCGTGGATATCTATAATTAATACGTGATTATTGATTATTTCGTACAAACGAAATCCTCCCACGACACTCGTGAAGTTTAGTCCGCGCGAATTCCGCCGTGGCGCTCATACTTACATTCGAGGCTCTTTGGAAACGAGCGACAATATTATCGAGCGGTGGACAGCAGTAGTTCGCTCCGATTCCACCGTACCGTCTCGATCAGGGCAGCATCGAAGTTTCGCTTTCCGTGCTGATTCGCCTTAATATGCAAAGAGAATCTTGCAGATTTCCAGAATCTTCCAAATCGGTATGAAATTTTGACAGTCTCTTGGCAATTTATAGAATCACATAAAAGTTTTGTTATTCATTGTACACTTTTTATTTTATAAATAATTTACTGCTTTTTTTACGTACCGAGTAATCGATTTTCTCTGTTAAAATTCTGGGTTTTTTCACAAAATTTGATTAAATTAAAAATCCCTGCGTAATTTTATATTCAATAAACCAGAGCTTGTTTAAAAGATAAAAAAAACTTTGTATTTTCTTCGAAAAATATTTATTTATTCATCAATCGTTGTACACATATCTTACATTTCACAATGTCCGGTACTGAAGATATTTTTTTCTTTTTTAAATCATTTATTTTATTATGCTCCTAAAAAAGTCCTCCAAGTATAGCTTCCTTTTCGATCATTGAAGTGGTGTAATCCCTTAAATCGAACGGATTAATAATGCGTTGAAGATTTTCCTCCGTAGTAGCTTTCTAATAAAACTGCTCTTACATCCTCAAAATTACTTTGGCAATTACGAAGCCAGCTGAATTTCAAAAACAAACTGCAAAGTCTTCTTAATTTTTTGTATATATTTTTTTTTCATCTCGTGAACGGTATGGCAGAACTAACAAACCAATCAAAGATAAATCTTGAGAACGTTCGGATATATAATATAAATGTGCTAAATATCATCATTCTCCAACGTCGATTGGTGAAACCTTCTAAACCTTAGCGTACAAATCACAATAATAACTCTTTCAATATTACGGATAAAAACTTTTGATTTTTGTCAGTTTGATGTTTGTTTTCGACGGTTTTATGGTCCTTAATAAAATCACACTAATAACACATTCGACTTATCGTTGAATGTATTATTAGTGTGATTTTATTAAGGACCATCAAAAATCAAAAATCAAAAATAGAATAAAATAAAATCATCAAAAATCAAAAATAAAATCACACTAATAATACATTTGACGTCTTATCGTCAAATGTATTATTAGTGTGATTTTATTTTTGATTTTTGATGATTTTATTTTATTTTTGATTTTTGATTTTGTATATATATATACAAAATGGACATTCGACTTATCGTCAAATGTATTATTAGTGTGATTTTATTAACGACCATCAAACCGTCGAAAACACACCTTTATTTCGTGATCCAAATCAATTACATATCATCGAATGATAAGGTATTCTTAATGCGGTGTTTGCTTATTCATTGCTCCGTGATAATTATAAAGATAAAGCAAACACACGATAATACTACCGTATGAATAAATTTTCACGTTTGTTCGTGTCGCGCACGTGAAGAAAGGCTAATTTAATTGCTAACTGCCACGGAAATCAGGTCGTAGCACGTGCTCGTTTAAAGTGGAAGATATCTATACCTCGGATCGCGTTCCCGTCGCCACCTGCGTGCGACTAATACAATAATTACGGATACTCTTAATGGAAGATTGGAATAAGGAATCTGGAAAAGGAATTTCTGGTCGTGACAGACTTTTTCAAATTATTAATACTTTTAGAGACATCGTTATTATTTTTCCATTGTGCTCTTTCGATACTTATACCGATACTATTTTTTAAGCAATCGTATCAAATTTAACACACAGTCCACAAAATCCTTGGAAAATTTTCTGTAATGGCATCATCCGAAAAAAAAAAAGAACTTGTCAACATATATGTACAGTGATAAGAACGCTGGTAATTCAATGATAATTATGTACACAATGAAGATAAGATGAAATAAAATATATGTCTATCGGAATAATAATTGTGGATATTATTATTATTGTTGTTATTATTATTATTATTATTAATGTTACGAGTCTGGGAGCATCACAAAAGTATCTTGGAACGATAATAATTTGCGTTCACAGTCATACACGGCAATTCAAACGACTTGGCAATGCTCGTTTGTAAGTTCGCGGAACGCGTACTCGCTTCATCAGCAATTTTCCATTTGAGCTTGGTGCCAGAATTTTTTTTAGTAAACGCCCGAAACGCTTATATCGATTGTGAAATTAGCGACGGTGACGACTACTCGTCATATTCGAATCGAAAAAGACTGGTGCTCGCAAATTTCCGAAATTATTTGTGAATAGTCCTCGGATAAAGAAATCTTTTTATTTTTAACGTTTTTGGTCAATAAAAATTAGGAGGAGACGTCGTTGTCTCGCTTCTACTGATAACGGGAAAACGAGCCTATTGGAACGAGGAAAATGAAGGGTTATTCAATTTTCTATTTTAAGTCAAAGATGCTTCAGTCGTTGCTTTTATTTTTGTTTATTCTCGATTATGCGAGAACGACGACGAATTTCGACAACGAGCTTAAACACGTACACGTGGTAAGTGAAATTATAGTATTTTCAATATAGGATGAAATACATTATTGCTTTATTTTCCTCGCAGATTTTCGCTCACAAACTGTATACTCCATTTGAGCCAGATACGGAGTATCTCTTCCCAAAGACCCTCGACTACAACTACTTTCTTCAAAATACGTACGATATGCCAAATGTGAGTTCGCAATAAGCAATGGCAAAAATCGAAAAAAACCTGAAATTCGATTTTTTTTTAAATAATGTTTATCGAAGTTACACGAAGAATGAAAAATCAAGCGAAATAGTTTTTCATTAATATTGTTTAATTGAAATATAATGAATCATCTCTTGATTCAACTGTTTTGGTCGACTTACGACATGATAATGAATGATTGTACAGATAAAGTAAATTAAATTGAATTAAATTGAATTAAATTAAATAAAATTAAAATAAAATAAATTCAATTAAATCAAAGAGTTAAATCGGTGCTTTGCTTTCTGCAAACGTAAACAAAGTCAATAGTTACAATTTTGTAAAAACTTTTTGCCTCTGTACACAGCAAAGATTGACGCATTAAATTTAATCTTCAAAAAATACTATATCGAAATTAGTATTTTCTGTAGTATATTAATTCGGTATGGAATGATGTATTAAAATAGCAATTAAACAGTATTATGTGCGGATATCAATTTCATCATATATAATGATGAAATTGAGCAAAAAAAATGTTAAAACAAATCGTAAAAACGACAAACATCGGTGAACGTTTACGATTAATAACGCTTTGTGTAATTAGCGTTAAATTGAATACCTGCGTTGTATGAAATTCGAAAGAAGAAAAGCAGCAGTTTTATTCCAAACGCGGTTTACAAGGATGATAAATTAAATCTTAAAAACGCAGGAAGCCAAACTGGAAATGTTCAATCTCGGGGTTTACTTGCGTCTAAGGTACGACGAGTATTTGGGTGAGATTTATTATACGGATGTTTTGAAAATGCGTACGAGCGAGCATCACTTATCGATGATATCCGGTCTCTTGGTGAACGCTGGTCTTTGGCCACCGGCCGAATCTCAAAAATGGAAAGACGATTTGAACTGGCAACCGATACCAATAGGTAAACAAAAGGAGCTATCTGTTCTCTTCTGCTTACTTCCGGTTATTGATTTACCATCCCAATATCCTTCGGTTGAAAATTTTATACAAACGCAGATTACGAGCCGAGGAAACACGACAGGCTTTTCCTAGGTACGCTTTGCCCGCATTTCCTCGATGAGGAAAAACGTTTGTTAACTACGGACGAATCTATTAAGAACGAGGTCTCTGTACACGAGCCGCTGTTCAATTATGTCTCCACTCATTATGGCGGAAAAATCGAAAGGCCTTCGAATATTTCGATGCTCTATTCGTGCCTGGAAACGATCGCTGTGAGTTTGATTTTCACGTTGACACTTCGTTACTTTATAGTCGAACATCTCGTTTCCTGAAAATCCAGAGTAGAACATTTTGTTAGTTTGTTTATTTCGTTATTTATTTTTTCTCGATTTATGTCGTGCCAATCGTTGAAACGTTGAAACAAATGAGCTCTCAATTAAATGTAATTGCACTTCAACGACATTTATAAAAATATCATTATTCGAACTTTAGCTTAAGAGTTTGCGAAAGCCACGTTTGTCTAGTTGGAATTCTTCTATTTGGAATATCAAATTCGCGAGTAATTAAAGTTTAACAGTACAGAGTGAAAAATTCATACGGTCGATTATCGGTGATAACAAATAACCCTGATACGTTATTCTATCAATTCGTATAATCGTTAAACAATTGGTTTTTAGTCTTATCGTCACCAAAACCAAAATGACAAAACCTTACCCGGATGGGCGGAAGGAATATTTCCCGACGGTGAAATGCGAAACGTCACTTTACTATCGTACGAGTTACTGTCGAGAAGCAAAAGCCAGAAACAGTTGAACGGTGGTGTTTTTCTCAAAAGAATAATCGACGAAACGAATGACATAATGAATATCAATGCCATGAAAGATGCGAAAACGAACGAAAGTCTTGATTTCAAAATATCAATGTACAGCGGAGAAGAGAGAAACGTCATTGGGGTTTTGCAAGCGATGAATTTGTGGTGGTCGCCGCATATGTTGGAAAACGGTGCGTCGGTTATTTTAGAATTGCGAGAAAATCGATCGAGCGGTGAATACGGTTTTGAGGTATCCATATTTTTTCGCTTTACCCGCTGTTGTTGTTTCTATGGTTATTCTTACGTTGAAATTGAATTGCAGATATATTACTATACCGGGCTTGGTCTAAACGAGACGATAGGACTGACTTTGCCTGGTTGCAATGCTTTTTGCCCATTCAGTGAGTTTGCCCGCATAGTAGCGGACGTATTGCCAACCAACGAGGAATACCTATGCAATTTCAAATCGCCGATTGAAAACGATGAAAAATCCTCGTCGTCGAACAGTAATCGACGGCGCTCCAACACGAGGCATCATCTTCTTTTATCTCTAGCGTTATTCGTCGCTCGCCTCGTGTACTAACGCATACGCGTTTTTACCACTCTATTGCGCGTTACCGAAAGTATTTTCATTCATTTTTTTTCTATTTCTTATTAATTGCGATTTAATAGTAAATTCGAGGTATTGAAATTTATAAGAAATTTCAATATTTCAATAAATTGTACAATACTTTGTTTATCACGAATTTTTAATTTTTCTTTCAATTATCAATGCGATTCGATGCGAAAGTTCGATACGGATATTCCTGATAAGATTATCTTCCATCGATAACAGATTTTGTTCGATCTAATGTTTGGCTTGTTTTATCGAAAAAATTGTAAGTACACTTTATTCAATTTCCTTCGAACGTTCGTTCAAACAAAAGTATTATATTTTCTTTTGTTTTCAGATAACGCGGTTGCGGCCAACGTTTTCAAGTTTTATAGATTAGTTGGCGGTAAGAATTAAAGCTTCGATTGTTAAAATAAAGATTTCACTCTTAAATAGGGAATAGAGACGGATCACCGTGTAAGAACTGCCACCGCATCTTAGTCTTTTTAGCTTTAGCGAAAAAGTAGCTTTGGTACTACGAAAAACAAAACGTACGCGAAATTATAGATCTATATATCGAAAAATTATCGAAAAAAAATCGTTATATGCGACTTTTATTTTTTCATTATTAATTAGTAAAAATCTAATTTAAGGAATACAAGTTCCTTGTCACTTGTTAACAAATAACGATTATTCTTTTGTCCAATTTTACGATAAAAACCGATTGAAAAAAACAAATACGAAAATATGATTTTCAAATATATTTTTTCAGATATGAAATCGCAAAATTTTGACAGAAGACGTCACGTACCTCATTGCAAAGTAAAGTTAAAAAATAAAGTAAACTTCAAACACAGATAAAACACAAACAAAAGTAGTGAAAAAGATTATGCATTTTCAAAATCTATGCAGTTTAACAATCACCGATAAATCGTTTTTATTCCGAACGGCGATTTTGTATTTAAACAATATTATTTACGCTACAATATAATTCACCTGCTTCATTATAATTTATATTTGATAATATATTCTCATACAAAACTTTTTTGCGTTGAATTATTATTATTATAAATCCTTTGTTCTCATCGTTTAGCCCGCAACTGTATGTTAGTTTAGAATGTCATTTACGACTTACGATTACCCGTGGATGAATGAAAAAAGTATATCTTTTATTTTATTCTCGTTAAAATTTATTGACGTCGATTCTACGTTGTCACCCAATAACAATTGGGTATAACGAAAACTTGAGTGATCCGTGCAATTGAAAGAAGTGCAGCCTGTAAATATGGATTTTATTACCAATTGATATCGTACATGAATAAAATCGTACAATAATTATAGTTGTCCTGTCTTATTACAGTTCGAGCATAAAAATTATCGTAATATGCATAAGAGTTGTTAATTATTATGCGTTGCACGGTGGCTCGTAATTCAACACCTCTCGTTATTTTTTCCTTTGCGTATTTGGGAATTTCTCGCTAAATATAATTAACATATACAATATGTAACGTATATTGTACGTATAAAAGTAAACCGTGTATGAATATTCATCGTACAGATACAGTTACCTTTTCCTCCTATAACTCATATTCTGGCACCGTAGAGACGTGTATATATATACACAGGTTTATAATCATAATGTCGCCCTTTGCGAACGTTAATACCTACATCAATCGATTTTAGAAATTGTCATTTAAGAAGAACACTGCATGATAAATGTGTACGAAATCTGCGCTTTATAATAGAAAAATAATGAATAAGGCCACTTCTATATTTGGGCGTTGAGTTTAATTTGTTTTTTTTTCCTTGATGAATAATCTCGAGAATTCAGCTGGTCTCTGCACGTAAAATGTATCGACTTCTTCGCTGTGGATGCTCCGTAGTGTCATCGTTGTGATAATATCCAAACGAGTTTGACTGATTTTCGGACGGGATTTGGTATTCCGTATAGAAATCGAATTCCCCGTTATCGTTACTCCTCGCGAGTTGATTATGCGCCGATTCTCGAACGAGCATTGATGACCATTTATCGGACACTCGTACCGGAGTCCGCAGGCCCGATTGTTTCTGGATAACAAAATGATAGAAATAATAATTATTTCGTATTCGAAGATTGGCACGCGTGTGTACGTTTAATCATTAATTAACACTGCCCTCCCAATTGTTCCTTCTTTTCCGTAATCGTTTATAATTTTTAAAAATCATCCGCTTCTCACAACTAGACTTTGTGGATTTGACGCTTCACGAGGGAGGTATTTCCCCGGAGAAAGAAAAAAAAAAGTCTAAATCCTCAAAACCTGCAATATTGTTAAACTTGCAGAGCCCAAAAAAAAAAACGATTAATTATAGAACACAGTTTAGTAATTTAAAAAAACCGCGTACTTATAAAAAAACAAATTAGTAATTGGCACGCTTTGAATAAAAATAAAGATTGTGCTCGATGCATCGGAGGGTGACCGTTCATTCATCCATCGAAGGTATTTCGTAGACGGAAAATATAACGACACGAGATAATTATTTGCCCGTTGCAATAAGAAGACTAAAGAATCTCGCTGCTGCGTTTCAATCTCGGCTAGTTGAATGTCAGGTGTCTGCGTATATATATATATAAACGTGTGTATATATATATCCACACGCGCATTCTCGTTAAGAGCAGCTACCATCGCTACTGGACCACAAGATGCTTTAAAAAGTAAATCGGGTGGCTCTTCCCAGTTGTTCTACCGAATCAACGAACCTTGTAACAATATTGTTCAACTCAATAAGTTGTACAGCAACGTTTTATAAAGGATTACTCGCAAAATTGCAAAATGAAATCACAAGAAAACAAACGAGGTATAAAAAAAAGGAGATATTTGAGAAAAATTGTACGATTATAGGCGACTAATCCGAAAAAATGATAGAGAAGGTAACCAAAAAAAAAAAAAAAAAAATCGAGGCGTGAATCATGACGGAACGTATAGTGAAACCGAAAAAAATGATTCTTTCAATTTTTCAAAGACTAGCTCAGGGGTTAGTCGAAAAAAATGTCTGGAGCATTGTGCAAGGTGAGAGGTCGTGAAGAAAAATAATTCGTAAATGTGCGACCAACGACGACGACGGTGGGATAGAAACGATGAAGGATGATAGTTTTCTACTGATGGTATGACTATGTGCTAGGGGATTTATTGAAACGCAGCAGAAACCAGTAATGCCGGTTATCATTTCGCACATATATTTCAATAATATTCAGTCAACAATTTTATATACTTCGTTTTTTTTTGTTTTCTTCTCATTAATTATATACACATGACATTAGAGAGCAAATAGTTTACGCTGTATCGTCGCGCAAATGAACGGATCGACGCAGCACGCGCGACTCCTGCTTTAACAAGGGACTCTCTGTTTTCCCTTTTTTTTTTTTTGACTCTCCCGACAGCGCGAAACATGTCGCCCGCGATTTTTTTTGCACATTCTCTCCTCGACACTGTACACGTTCGATTGCTTCGAATCTTAAACTCTATCACTACGGAAAAAAAAATATATATATATATATAAAGACTCGATCTTTTTCACTACAGACGGAGTAACAATGCAGACGACAAAAAAATGAGCTCGCCACGATTTCCCATCGTAAATTTAAACTACTTTTGGTTTTCCTCGAATCGGATAAGGTGTCTTGGTTTTGTTTTTTTCTTTTCTTTTTTTGTTCGATTAAGTTAAAAAGTTCTTTGAGTCGATCGCGTATACGATTTTGTACCCTCTCAAGGACACCACACGGGGTTTGGTGTTTTTATTTTTGTTTGGCAGCGACTGAAATATATTTCATTCGTACGAATATCTGTGTTCTTCCCATTGTATTCTTGATACTTGACCCTTTCATTTGGTTGTTATCGAACTTTTTGATATTATTTTCGGCTTAGCAAGGCAAACGTAACCCGCACTCACGTCGCAACCGGAAACGAGAAGATTCATTAGAACGCTGTTGGTCTGCCGCTTTCCACGCAGTCCTGTACACCCCTCGGCTCCCCCACCGTCACCGGCAAAACCGATTTTCTCCTTATTCTCTGTTCTCGGATTTGCATCCGCGGCGCCTTCCTTCGTCACGATTTTCAAATGATTCGTAACGTCTTTTTTCGTCGCGTCGCGCGCTTTCGCGATAATCACTGAATCAACGTTGTCCCGACCCATCAACTGTTGCAATAGAAGACGGTTACCGGATTGCTGATCTTGAAGGGAGATCGATTGTTTCTTCTCGTTTGTGCAAACGATATCACTGAGATCTATACTCTGCTCGGCGTTATTCAAGCCTGTTCCGCCTTTTCTCGAGCTTTCGAGGATGCTCGTCACGTCACAGGTAAACGACTGGTCGATCGGTAATCTCGAGTCATTGAATCGACTACGTTTGTTCTCAACACTGAGACTCTGGGTGATCGGTGTGTGCACTCGCTTCGATGGCCTCTCGAATCTGCTTATGTTGTTTCCTGGATTTCATAAAGGACCATATTTTTTTTTTTTACTATTAATCGGTTCGAACAAACACGCGCTTTTTCATTCTACGGACATTCGAATGAAAAATTGTTTTCATTTCCGACGTGATCAATTTATGTGTTTATTCTTTTTAGAAGAAAAACAAACAAATGATATATAACAGTTAGGCTGCATTTTGTATAGTTCATTGTACTTGTTAACTTGTCTCTGATTACTTTAGACTGAACAACTATTTCAATTACTTAGTTCGGCAGATCAATTTTCCATGTCCTCCGTTAGATATATTCTGTTTTTATACGGAACATTTTGTGAAAATGAAGATTCAGTCGAATCTAGTGTTATTCAATTTTATGAAATTCAATTCGCATCCCTAAGATCACCACGTATTTAAGTAACGCCCTATCATTTTGAATGTACATTTATTCTTTCCGATGGTAGAAAATCTTTACAAAAGCTGGGATTTAACACCCTTGCCAATATCATTTTATGAGAAAATTATAATTGAATTAAAAGACAAAAATATGATTCGTCGGTCATATATTATCTTGCGAGGCTATTAAATTAAAATAAATGTCTTCTCATTCTCAACCTGATTAATTTCTCATTCGAATTGCGGTTATAAAAATCCGTGAAAATCGTTCGTTAAATCCCACACTAACCTTTTCCGGTGATTTGTCCGAATATCTTTGTCGGATCGACGAGTCCTCCCCCATGATCATTGTATTTTGTAAGATTCGTATCGTTTTTGAGAAGCCGAGCTAGATTCGAATCCCCGTTGCGCTTAGAGCTCCGTTTTTCTTCCTGATGCCTAACAAAATACGAAAGTGAAAAACGTAAGTTACCGATAGTTAAATCCTTTGCATCCAAATCTTTGTTGAGCCATTGTCCTAATACGTGTCATAAAATAACTGAAAAATCACGTTGCAGCGAAGCATCGAGTACTTGATACTTCAAAGAGAGAGCCGCACACCCTTCCACTCGTCCGCCGATCAGGCTGATAGTTTTCCATGGATATTTTAAACGGCTCTTCAAAATTGATATCGAGAAAATATCGTTCGATATTTGTGACATTTAGTTCCGGCGAATGCCGGGGCGCTGCAAATCTTGAAATTTCCAGTGTGTACGTATTTACGTATACATATTCATACACGAAGCCCGTCGAGGCTTCCCGGGCGTTAGCGACAATATTGCCTCACGGTAGATAGCAGTACGTTCCACTAATTTTGTTTTACCGACGCGAGCCGATGCTGCGTCGAATTTTTGTCGCGGTTGCGGCCCCCTCTTAACACTTATCAATATTTTGATAAACGAATTAAAAATGTCGAAAGCTGTCCGAGAATAATATTCTCGGGCGTACCATTTGATCTTTTTATCAGGTGGTTGACTGGGGCCCCACATGACGGTGTCGTCGCTAATTAATAGCTGAAGAGCCTCATCCTGATCGGACATTGGTATATACGGTGCGCGAAGTGCAAGTTCCTCATCCCCGATAACGTCGTTTATGCTTAACATGAGCATCTCGTCTTCGGTTATAGGATTCCCGTTCGATGTGGAAGTGCCGATGCTCATGATGTCATCGACCAGGTCGTTGCGTTTCGGACTCTGAAGGGAACCAAGGCTGCTCTGATCCGGACTCTGGATAATGTACCATTTCTCAATTGATATCCTCGTATCTAATTTTGCATCGCATTAGAGATGATGCTTCGAAACAGACCGTATAAAAATAATTAGGAAGGTAACGCTGTTTCATCGAGTGGGTAACTCACCTTTCCGATACCAGATGGCGAGAGTAAATCAGGGCTCAGACTGCAAGGACTCGGTATATCCCGATAAATAAAAGGATCGGAATCTGCGAGAGTCGTTTCGAGAGATCCGCACATATCGCTGCTTCCTTTCGTCAAAGAATCGCTGATATCCGGATTTGGCAACTCCGTTGGTAAATCCTCGGTACTTAGCAAGGGACAATAATTATCACCGCCGAGAATAAATTCGTCCAACATGTCCGAGAGAAACGGCGTGTCCTCTAGAGGTACGCAAACGTCTCCCGGGGTTGGTGCCAAATGTGTAAGATCCTCGGGCTCGTCCTTCAACACTGTTATCATATCGCGCTCGTCAATAAAACAGTATTAGCTTTATCCCAAGGTTTTCAACGTAGCGGTCGCGATAAGTTTAATTCATACATTTTTCTATACTTTCTCTAAAGTCCGCGTTAAAAAATCGCTTCGAAATTTCTATCTCTGTTTTTTTCTTTTTAATTTTTCTCTGGCTCGCGAACAAATTGTAGCGAAACAATGCAACTTACTCGTAAGACCTGGTTGATCCTCGCTGAATGTTAAGAAGCCCTTGTTCATGTCCTCGGTACGGGGTGCGAATATACTCGCGGTTGTTGTCTGGGGTCTACAAGCAGGTGGCTGCTCGTGTTGCTGCAACAACTCTTGATCCTGTATCAAGCCCAGTGGTACGAAGACATTTTTCGTTACCGCCTGAGGGCGATTATTACGCGATGGCTCGTACTCCAGTATGGGTTTATCCTGCGGATTTCGAAAGATCATTGATAGCAGTATTATTAACAGTAGTAACGTTAATAAATATTGGTTCTAATAAGAGCTGCATGATACGGTAACGGTACCAATGCTCGGACGGTTAGGAGTTGTTGAAGTTGAAGAATTTATTATTCATTTAAGAATCGGCTCGTAAATTCTAGTTTTCCGAACGCATTGATTAAACGCTGGACAACTGAATATTTTTTAGTATATTAAAATATTGAATAATAGCAAATTGTACCAGTTTTCTGATACCAATTACCGTTTGTTCCTGTATTCGGACACTTGCAAGTCCCAATGTTTGGACATGTTGTTATTGTCATTTATTTAGTATTATTTTTATTATTATTATTTATTTATTTATTTATTTATTCCGTTACTTTTCATGTTTATTGCTAATATAGCGAAACGTTTCAACTAATGTTCGAACAGTCTGGACTCGTCTGGTTTAATATCGTTAAAAGCTGAAGTGACGTTTTGAAAATGTATGAATATTTATAATATCCTGTTCTGCGTTACCGACGGCGATTGGATACCGTTCCGTCTTAATTAGCATGTTTGTACAGGCGACAAACACGAATAAAAAACATTCGCTGGTCAGTCACTTGATCGTTGATCGCGTCATACTCGAAAATGAGTTAACCGAGAATAAGTGATGGAAAAATGGACAAACCTGGAAGTACCAAGTCGTGCGATCCCTGCGCGAATCGGTATTTTTCGTTGATTTCGTGGCGGACGAATTGGCAAAGTCTTTGCGTATTTCTTGGCTGGCAAGATCAGCCTGAGATCGAAATATCGATGCGGTTACGGTCAACGGTCTGGAGTCTTCGATCGAACCGCGTTTTTTCTTCTCCTTCGTCAATATTTCAATCTCGAGTTCGGGAATCTTCGCGTTGTTCTCGGCGTCATTATTTTCATCGAGGATTTCACTATCGTTATCGGCGCTGATATCATCAACAGGCTCGTAATAGTCTTCAATACTCGAGACGCTCGGTGTTCCAGTAATCAGCGATGGCAACGATTGTAAATTCGAGGTTTCCTCAGACTCGTCGTAACCTTCGATAGTCGGCTGTTTAGCCGGTGAATTCAAAGAGGCTGCAGCAGCCTTGCGAGCCTCGAGCTGACACTCGCTGTAGATTTCATCCTCGCACTCGACACCACTGAAACAACGAAAGTGGAAAGGGGGGGCGAGAAGGCACGCGTTAGAACTTGGCATTCGAGAGTATTAACAAATCCATATGCACATCGTTGAGGGACCGTGGCGCGCGCCGTTAAAACGAAAAATAGAGGCGTATGGGCTGATGTATATTCATTCACGATAAATCACGAATTGGAATACCGCTCGCGTTTTTCGCGTTTTTTTTTTTTTTTTCAATATTTCTAATTATCTACGTCTTCGAAACGTTAATACCAACGTTGCGTAATGACCGTCGAGAAACAACCAAAGTGTAAGTCGAACGGATCGTTCTTTAGCAAATTTGGAACATTTTTTTTTGGATTTTTGGTTTATCCAAAGGCGCGATTAGTTAATAGTAATTGTTGCTTACCGAATGAGCGAATGCTCTGAGAATATATATATATATTTTTTCTACTTAATACGATAATTAATACTTTTTACAATCAGAAAGTTATCATAAAAGAGCAAATTTAATCGACGCGTCAATCTTAACAGCTTGCCTATGCTTCACCCAAAAAAAAAAAAACTTTGCTCATTCGTTTCTGCTCGGAAATTTGTCATTTTCCACAACGACGAGAGATAAAATCTTATCTTCGACTTCCCAGTTATTTGCCGCGTGGTTATATAGCTTGAAAATAAAAAAGACAACGAAACCAAAGAAACTGGGCGGATACGTGACTTCGCTGACGTACTATTACACACTGTACTTAAGGATTTTCAATGAGAGATTATAAATCATAAATGATTTTACTTCGAGTGTTACATCGGAGGATCGGTGGATAATAAATTGTTTTCTTCCGGATTAATTCGAATTTCCCGCTCTTTTCGTATCTCCGATATTTTGCAGCTGGGCATTCGGCTGCCACGAGGTTATCACGAGTTTGCCTCTACGAGATGTAACAATGATATATTGGTATTCACAATTATGTGTATAATCGAGAGATTTCACTTCGAGAAAATAAACATTTCGCACAATTCGTTTTAGTTCATAATCGCGCTACTATAAGCGCCCTAAGTTTTTCATCTGTCTATCGTTACAACTTCGATAACGATTATTTCGTTGTAGAAGTTATTCCGCCGTTAGAATTAACTATGAAATTCGTGATTTTTCGAATCAGTTCACTCACGCGATGAATCGGAAATCGATCGAATCAGCTACCATTCTTTTCTTCGTACAGTGTTGTTGGGACCACCAATCGAGAAATTTCTACCAACGATGCATAAATTTGATAGAACGATAACAAAATCGAATAACGATTTTTTGATTTATGACGTTTTATCGAAAGATGCGAGAGCATTGAAATTCGAAATTTTAATCGTCGATTCGACAATGAGACAAAAGTAAGCATGAAATCGTGAACGATAAACGCGGACGATATCGATACGCGTGTTACATCCGAAATACCGACTCCTCCGGAAACCGGAAAATTCATAAAACGGAAAATTCATAAATCCAAAAAATTCTAGCGAATCTGAAAAAATCTCAACTTTGAACATCAGAATTTTGCGGGATCATCGAGTCAGCGTTACCTAACTAGGAACGAAGAACGAGCGATCGAAATAATCGAAAGAAGCTTTTTTTATAACAATTTGTATCGGCGAAAAAAATTGTTTGGGTTATACCTGTTATTCGAATAATTCCAAAATTGAGAAAACTAGAAAACACTATTCTATTTGCTCGCTTCACCGATCCGGAAAAAATCTTTTTCTCGTTGTTAAAAATTGGTGGCTTGAGAATCGAGTGTAAATAATAATTTCATCGGCGATTGTAAATAATAAAAGTGACTATAAATAAATAAAAGTGAACAAAAACGTAACCTCTCGTTATCGAGAGAATCCTCGAAAAGAAAAAAGAAAAAAAATATACATATCAAAAAGGAATGAAAATAAAAATGTGTATCCAGCGAGAAGTTGGAAACGAAGTTTCGTTTTGGTGAAAATAAGCAAGAGAAGTTATTCCTTTAGGAACGAAACGATCGGACGTTGATGGCAACGAATACGAGGTTTGGTATATGTTGAATATGCGCGTTTAATCGTACATCGAATGCTGATAGTTGATATGGTTCGATCGATTCTTACGAACATTCGTGCGCATGCATCGGCCGTGATGATTACGATGAGACGTGATCACGTTTGTGGTGGTGGATCGAGTTTTGCATCGTACTATTGGTGCTTGTAATTGTTTGTGACAGCTGGTGGTGAGATCAAGATCGAGAGAGAGAGAGAGAGAGAGAGACCGAGTGGGAAAGGCAAGAGGCAGAGGAAAAAAGAGAAGGGAGGGAGATAAAGAGATAGTATAACACTTAGAGGTTAGGGCAGGTTAAACATGTAGCGGGTGTCGTTAAAAATAGTATGACGGCCGTAGAAGCTTGAGATTTCTTGCGCAATCGAGCACGTGCTTCGATCCAAGTAGCAGGCAGATCTCAAGACCATGGCGTGTTTGCATTTGTTATTTCTTTTCGATGATCTTCGATCATTTTTCGACAATATTTTACTTCACCGAAAATTCGTTTTCGCGTTAAAAGGCTGATACGACTTTTCTCCGGTGTCGACCTTTTACAACTTTTACAAAATTAACGGAACTCGACGATACATTTTTTACGTTTGATTAAATACTTCACCTTGTATTATCCGTAAGCTTTCCTGCGTCATTTTTCTAATAAAAACAAAGCTATCGAAGTGTAGAGAAATTTGGAAATTTCAGGATGAGATTGAAGTTAGCAATTACAGAAATGATTATTTTTTAATTCGTCTATTTTTTTGAACAATTATCATTTTTCAATTTCTCTATTTTTATAAAAATGATTATTTTTCAATTTTTTTAAACGTGTCGTTCAACAATTTATTAAATTATTATATACTGAATAAATGAACGTAAAAAAAATTATTTTTTATTCGGCATTAATGTATTTATTTGTAAAAATAAAAGCAGACCGATTAGTTTATTACAGGATTAAAAACAAAAATCGCGATAATCAGTGATTTTTCGAAGGGTCACACCGAGACGATTCCTTAAACGATCACGATTGATTTTCACGATAATAATTAATGTTGTTTTGAATCCGATAGGAACTCTTAGTTTTAGTTATCGGGACGCGGCTGATGATTGGTACATTCGTGGCAGATGATACCAGTACGTAAGCGCGTATAAATCGCTGACGAGATCGGCCTACTCCCTTGACCACACTCGACGTCAGTCTCGGCCTCACTCGACACCAGCGTGTAAACTCCGCGTAAATAGTGTGTTCCAACTCTACCACCGTCTCGCGGCGACCATTTTATTATATCTCCGCGCGGCAAAAGTACGACGTCGCCTATCGAAACGCAATCGCGAATATATATCGTCGCGTGAATATGTAACGTCGCGGGGAAATCGCACGATAAAACGTCAACAAACGGAAAAAGAGCTGAAATTTCTTAACTCAAAAGTTACGCGTACTCAAAAGCGTTTCATTGAACGTTTTATTGTTACGTTGTTTCGTGGGTACTTGTATTCTCCGGTTTTGCCAATATTTGTTAGGACCTCATTTTGTAACGATTAACACGCGATATTGAGTTTTTTGGTTTTGCGATTTAACGAAAATCAGGATTTAACGAATATCAGGATTTAACGAAAATCACGATTTAGGGATAATTACGATTTAACGAAAATCACCATTTAGGGAAAATCACGATTTAAGGAAAACCACGATTTAACGAAAATCACGATTTAACGAATATCATGATTTAACGAAAATCACGATTTAACGAATATCATGATTTAACGAAAATCACGATTTAGGGAAAATCACGATTTAACGAATATCATGATTTAACGAAAATCACGATTTAACGAAAATCACGGTTTAACGAAAATCATGATTTAACGAAAATCACGATTTAACGAAAATCACGATTTAACGAAAATCACGGTTTAACGAAAATCATGATTTAACGAAAATCACGATTTAACGAAAATCATGATTTAACGAAAATCACGATTTAACGAAAATCACGGTTTAACGAAAATCACGATTTAGGGATAATTACGATTTAACGAAAATCACGATTTAAGGAAAACCACGATTTAACGAAAATCACGATTTAACGAATATCGCGATTTAACGAAAATCACGATTTAGGGAAAATCACGATTTAACGAAAACCACGATTTAACAAAAACAAATGATTAACGTGACGAAATATATAGGGCCGAGATAATTATCACACGAAGAAATAAACAAACTATTCAGTAATTGTTATTAATGAAAGTCGAATTCTTACGATTTTTCATCCGTTCGAGTTATTTGTCAAAAAAACTGAAAGATCATATAATTTTCAACGAATTGAAGGAAACGAAAGGGGATTCTTTTTAAATTACAACACAATCGGTAAATTATTAAAAAAAAAAAGGTTATCTTTTAACTATACGCAAACAATAATTATTTTTAAACTTCACACGCGGTTGACGATTCAACGCTAGTAAAATCGTCCGTCTAATTCCCCACGAAATAAACAAAAACACAGGGGAAAAAAAAAATTAACTATTCGTCGCTATAATTTATATTAATTTATTACAAGCTCTCGATATATTTGTAAAACGCTATAACTATACTCCTCGTTATACCGGCAATGCTACTATCTCTCCCACGCACGTGCTTTTCACTACTGCAGAACACAATTTCATTCGAGGTTATAATTGATCTTCAAAAAAAATTGTTTTTTACAACTGTTCACCGGAGGTATCACTGATTCACGAGATTTAAAGTTTCGTCTCGTAGCTACAATAATCGCGGACCCAAAAAATTTTCAATTTCACGATAAAACGAAAATAGCCAGGGAGCTAATAAACCACATTTATCGCGAACGATCGAAAATTATTTGGGGGTCATCGAAACGTTGATTCACAGGTGGCCGTGGATATTGCGAAGATGAAACTCGCAAATATTTGATTATTCCGAGCGTTCGTTGATTATCGACGAGACAAATTATTTTTCGAGTCAGAATCTATTTTTTCTTCAATTAACAATAAACCGAAACTCTCGTATAACCAATTTCATAACTTTTTTTTTTTCTTTCACATTAAACGTTTTTCATAAAGAACCACCGCGAAAAATTCTCGTTTGGCAAGGTCGTCGATTTATTTGAATTAACAATTTTGGTTCCTTCGATGTATTCGTTTTTTTTTTTTTTTTTGTTATTTTGTTTCTTTTTAAAAATATTACAAATTACACTTTCGCAGCTGGCCACCACCCTTCCTCGTCCACAAACTTCGTGGCACTGTGCCTTGACAATAAAATTACCCCTCTCGGCCCCTCCCCCTCCCGCCGGCCCCTCCAATAAAATAGCTCCCGTGTTTCAGCAACAACGCGGCACTTCGGGACGCGACGTTTCTCGCAGCGAACTCGACGATTCGCAAAAACGTTCGAAAAAAAAAAAAAAAAAAAAACAAAAAAAAAAAAAAAAAAAAAAAAAAAAAAAAAAAAAAAAAAAAAAAAAAAAAAAAAAAAAAAAAAAAAAAACATTTCCTAATATTTATCATTTCTAATATTTATCAATCCCGTTGGAAACACCGAAAAAAAGTAATAAACGTTCAGGAACGAAAAAGGGAGTATGATTTGAGGAAATTAAAAAAAATATATATATATATACACGAAAAAAAACATTTCCTAATATTTATCAATCCCGTTAGAAACACCGAAAAAAGTGATAAACGTTGAGGAACGAAAAAGGGAGGATGATTTGAGGAAAAGAAAAAAAATATATATATATATATACACGAAAAAAAAACCATTTCCTAATATTTATCAATCCCGTTAGAAACACCGAAAAAAGTGATGAACGTTGAGGAACGAAAAAGGGAGGATGATTTGAGGAAAAGAAAAAAAAAATATATATATATACACACGAAAAAAAACATTTCCTAATATTTATCAATCCCGCTAGAAACACCGAAAAAAGTGATTAACGTTCAGGAACGAAAAAGGGAGTATGATTTGAGGAAATTAAAAAATATATATATATATATATATATATATATATATATACGAGTCGTGTCCACTGAGACGAACGAGAATGAAAATCGAAACTCCCGGGCTGTTCTTCTCACCGACACAAATCCGAACGAAGCACGTTGCATAAATAACAAATACCGTGTCGCAACTGACGATCCTTTTCTATTCTTCTCTGGCGTTCCACCCGGTACAACGCGAGGATGCTAATGGATGAGGTAATGAGATGGAACAACGTGTTAGTGGCGTTGCAGTGTACACACGCGTTGCGAACAGTGACGTTCAGTTCTAGGGGCAAGGGGTGACAGAAAGAGAGAGAGAGAGAGAGAGAGAGAGAGAGAATGTGTGAGAGTCTCCAATGGAGAGTAAGAACGAAAGAGGAAGAGCCAAAGAATAGTTCAAGTATTGTAATACGTGCATGAATAACGACAGCGAAAGAGACAGAGATAATACGAACGAGGGAGTTCTCGTCCATGCCGGGAGGGGGGGGGGGGTGTGGAGAAAAACGATTCCGACGATTATTACCACACGAGGATTGATACTGCGGAGACAAGTTTTACCAACGCGAGGTTTACGCACCCCCTACAGTCTTTTCCCTCATCCCCCCCTCTTTCTCTTCATTCTGGATATATTCGCGCACTCGGTATGCCACTTCATCACTCAACGAACGTTCGTAACGACGAAATACATATATACACACACACACACATATATATATATATACGTGTGTTTAATTTCAAAAATCAACAACGTACGACTGCAGCTGATTAATCTAGAGTGAAATCGTTAACGATTCGAGGAAATCGTTCCAAACGCCACGGACGTGTTACCGATCGAAGTGCGTAATGCTTTTTGTTTTATTTTATTTTATTTTATTTTATTTTTTTTATTTTTTATTTTTTAGTTTTTTTTTTTTTTTTCTTTGTACCTAATAAGGTTGCACGAGTGTAATATTGTACCGAGCTGCGAACAGCGGGTTAGTCGGTCGAGTGTCCGAGCTAAAACGCGAGCAACGGAAGACGCGCTCGCTCTTCTGGCGAACAACGCACGATGTGCGAGCGAGAACGACAGACGGAGAGGGAGCGAGACAGAGTCGAGAGCGGGAGAAGGGAGATCGCGGCAATTGCACAATATATATATATATATATATATTTGTGTGTGTGTGTATTTGTGTGCGAATACAGGGAGTCCCAAAATTCACCGATAATATTTGGCAGGTGTTAAAGGCAAGCTCACGATAATCCGGAATAACCAAGCGAGAAAGCATCACTTTCAAAAAGTACGAATAATCGAGAACTATTCGTACTCTTCTCGAAAAAAAAAACAAAAATGCAAAAAAAACAACAAAAAAAAAAAAACAAAAAATCTTTCGACTCGAATCGATTTTTCGTTACGGCAAATATGGATTTTTTTTTTTTTTTTTTGTAGCACGGATATCGGCGGAAGATCGTCGTTATTAATAACAATTAAACGAGGAATTGAAAAGAGAGCAATGTCGATTCGCGAAGGAACAATCGTTTTCCGTGCAATTGTATATTCTAACAACGTACGAGATTGTTATTAGTAATATTCGAGAAAAAAATGCGTTTTCCCAGCTTTGATATTTGAGATTGTTTTTTTTTTTATTAAAGGAGATATTTCAACGATTTTCGGAAAAAGTGTGCGCGTTTTGAAAATGACGATTCTATTATTAATTTTAATTTTGATTATTTCGGATCGTCGTTTTCTGGCTTGTTTAAGACTTGGAATTTTAACGTTCGATTTTGTGACAACTGACATTTGATATTGTTTTTTCAATTTATATATTTCAACGATTTTCGAAAA
>JAPYZI010002160.1:0-48089 GCA_030523105.1 Ophioninae sp. A BG-2022a | reverse complement strand
GAGTACCAAATCTCAAAGGAAAAAAAGTTATCGATGATTTAGTGAAAAAACGTATTTTGCCCAAAAATCGAAAAAAAATTTTGATTTTTAATATTTTTTGTATTGGTCTATTTCGATATAATTTTGTCCCCTGAGCATGAATCAACCATTTATTTCCCCGAAAACCCGAAATTTCGAGGGTAAAATGTCGAAAAAATATTCTAGAACCAGTTTTTACCATTTTCCCAGTCTAATTTTGCACTTTCGTAAAAAACTCGGGGATATTCGTAATCAGCAGAAAATTTACGATCAAATAGACCCTTTTGAGAATTTAAAACGAAAAAAAAAAAAAAACGACGTAACGAGGTACCGCGTCGAAAGTTTCCAGCATGTTCGTCATTCCCTTAAATCAGATCTTTCACAGTTTCCCAATGCCTCCGTGAAGAGTTGTAGAGTTAAACCTCTGGAAAAACGAAAATACGATATAAGCTATGTCATAAATGTGTTACGACAACGACGCCTAATGTTGATCGGGTCTCATTTTCTCGAAGCGAATAATCGTCAGTTTTGATTTTTGAAGAAAAAAAAAAAAAGGGGGGGGAAATCGTCGGGGCTAAAAGCAGCAAAAACCAGCCCCCTACGCCCCCCCCCCCCCCCCCGACGGGTTTTCCACTTCTTTCTCTCATCGGGGGTGAACTTATTAAATTTCATAGAAGTTTTATTCCAACGTTGGGCTCGCTCTGCCATATAGGGGTGATAGCTTAAGGGGTATGCTGAGCTTTCTCCCACTCTTTCCTTTCCTCCCTTTGCCTTTCCACCCTCCTTGCGCTTTCTCGCTTCTCTCCAACCGCAGCAACCGTACCATAGAGAGATCCGAGTCTCGAGATACCGGGGCGATCTACGCGAAGAGTTTTTAAGTGGGCTCGAGATTAAAACGTCCTACCAGTTTCTCTCGTCGCATATTTCCAGGACGCTGGAAGCCCTCAGCCTCAGCGAGCAAGGGCAAGCTTCGCGGAGAAAAGGAACAAACCATGAGAATGAGAAAACGGAAGATTGGGTGGAAAGGAGGAGGGGGGGGGGGGAGGAGGAGGTTGGTTGGAAGAAAGGGATCATAGAACTCGAGAGAGCTCGTTCAAACCCACGTCCTATCTTGAGCTTCTCTCACCCGGGAGATTATAAAAGTCCCAGCGTTGTATTATTGCATTCCACCTGGCACTTTCCCCGTGTTGTAAGTATGTACTCGTCGAGAAATTTTCGTCGATTAAATTCCTTCAACGGGCCACTTTTTATGGTACGGTTGAAATACAATCGAGAGAATCAATGTCCTCGTTATACGAATGGTTCTCTTGTACCTTTAAGCGTTAACCTGCACGCGACTACGTTTTGGACAACGTGATATTGCTTCGTAAGTATCCGAAACAGTCTCGTGAAAATAGGGTTCGAATCAACGAAGAAGGAAATGTCCAATATTTTTCAAGTTTGAATTTCGTGCAGAGTATTTGTAAATTGGTCAGTGGTACGCTTTGCTCTCACTTCGTTTTGTCGTTCCTTTTGATTATCACTGGAATGTCAAACGGAAAAACGTTAATGCAAAAAACTCACTCGGGCGAAAGAAAGTTCGTGCCACGTTTGAAGCAACAGAAATTTATCGATCAAAGATTTGCCAGATCGTAAATATCGAGAATTGCCAGCTTTCAAATTTATTATTCATAGTTATTCATTCATAAAAGAAATATTAATAATAATGCCGTAATGATAAGGATTGCCCTATTGTTTCTTTTATCTTTTATTTTTTTCACAATCGTCTTTTTAGATTCTTTTCTCTTTGATAATATCGAACAGACAAGGGTTGAAACGAGTGCCTATTGCATTATTGAAAAAAGGCTACGAAATATTTAACGAGTTTTGGTGATAAATCGAGGGGTTGCGGATGGAGGTAGGGAGCGTCGTCTGGGTGAATGAATCAGCAATCCAAACAGGGATGGTTAGGGTTAGGAGTGTGAACATGGCTCTGGCTGGAAGAGAGTCGAGGAGTTTCATTCATCGAATCCCCATCTAATTAGGTATTACAACGATGAAAGGTGATACGAGAGTATTATGTCAGGGGAAGTATAATGGGGAGACGGAGAGGAAGAGAGAGAGAGAGAGAGAGAGGGAGAATAGAATTAGTAGAAAGGAAAGCAGTGTGTCAAAGCTTCCACTTATAGTCCGTCACTCGTGTTACTTTGAATAATAATGACGCCTCGTTCGCCCACACGAGGGATCGTTGAATCAGGCTTAGGCGTGAATGGTTACCCGAACAATTCTCTTCGACCGAAGATGGCACAAATCCCAAAAGCGCCTCCTTCTGTTCCGAGTGATTGACGCTGCTCGCTCTGTTCAGGAAACTGCGCCACGTATATCGGCCTCTCAGCCAGTTTCGACCATCCAGATTTATCACCGTTCAAGCTAAAACTATTAGCCAATAGCGGGCATTGAGGGAGTACCCATTATACGAAGTGGATCACCCCCACGGCTCGCGCCACGTTCCACGTTCACCCACTAAAGCACCCGAATTTTTTTTCAGTCCCTTTCATTCCCTTTTTCTACTGCGAGACGAGGGAGGCTGGACCTGGAAAAAAATTAAGACAATGAGATTCCATTGGATCCGGTCTAAAGTTGTGACGTCCCTTGGCCAAGTTCCATCACCCCTGCGAATACGAACGAACAAGCCAGTGGCTATACGCCCGGGCGAACATTTGTCGACTATCTCAAGCGAATTCTCGTGATGATAAATCGTTGCCAATTTTTTCCACGAATCATCCTTGAGTTCGTACTCCGGCAGACGGAAGGAAAACGAGATCGAACTCGATTTCATCCCCATGGAAGATTCTTCTTCCAGCGAGCACCAATATTGATTGGATCTGCAAGGATGTAATCGCTGTGATAATTCAATCTATGACTCAACCAATTCTGAAGTTTCACCAGGGATTCATCGTGGATGCATCAACGAATAATATTCAAGAATTCTAGGTGGCGTTCGATTTTTTTATTTATTTTATAACCTTGAGGAGTGCACAAAAACAATATTTTCTATGAACTTCCTTATGCAACACCTTTATAAATCATGGACCTTGTCAATATTTTTTTTTACCACGTTTTTATTAAATCTTTGCTTAACTGACTTATGAATAACGACTTTTTAAATCAACTTCCAGATTAGATATAGGCTTAAAACGTTAAACGTAGCTTAGAACTCGATTACTAACGAACAAACAGACAAATAAGTTGAACAAAAAATTGTTTAAACAAAAAGATCAATAATATGAATAGTATAATAAACAAATAAATATGGTATATATTTAAATAATATATACCATTCTCCAACAGCTTACAAAGAGGAAAACGAGGGACAAAATTGTGAAGAAAAATAAACATTAATGAAAGTGATAAAATAAAAAAACTATTATTATCAAAATTAATAGAAACTTCGATACATCGTTTTTATAAAATAAGCTGAAACGTTTTACAAAACGATTAATCCGTGAATTCTCATCTGATAGTTCAAAAATCCTGTCAATTTATACAGCAAGATTTATAAAGTGCTGAGAATTAATTAGGAGTTTCAAATTACCACTAAGATCAGCAAGCTCAAATTCGACAAAGCATCACGACATGAAAATAAACCCGGAGCGTTGAAGTTCGCAAGCTAAGCCCTTTTACTAGGGAGCAAACGGTACGTCGAGAACTAGGAATGGCAAAAGTAGGGTGCGAGGGGTGAATGCATTCCGAAACGGCTGTCAGACGCCAAGTTGGTAAAGATAGATTGATGAGGAGAACTGGCGCACTCGCGTGTTGAATTTAAGGTATATAAGTAACCAAGCAGCAACGGGTTTCTCGCTTCCGGCTGGTGCTGCACCCCACGGGCTTTTCATCCCCTTTCCACTTTACCCTTCCCGACCGCCTCATCAACCTTCGACTCTCCATGAAATTCCTCCTTCCACCATTCTTCATCGGCTGATGTGCTAATGCGAACGATCATAGGGAATTAAACTACCGACTCGCTTATAACTGAGTGCTTATACCTTCTCTGAAATATTCATACCGATCCACCTGGATCGGATACTTATTGATCGCCGTAATAATCTTTTGCATTGTCTAATCTTTTTACATCCTTTTATAATTCCTCCCAAGAATAAACGCTGCTGAGTCATTCCTCCGATTAAAATCCAATATTCAAGAATTCAAATATCTTTCTACGGAAATCGTATAGTTTGCATTATTATTTTTTTTTTTCCGTTAATGCCTTTTAAGCACGTCCTTTTTGCTACGGTTCCATCATTGAGGAATTCAGTGTCTGTTCGACAAGAGCGTATACCGCGGAACTCGAAAATTATTGGATAGACGGCATTGAAAAATAAAAATAGTCACTTACCGCACGATTTATCCCGTGATGTTTTATTATTAATAAGTTGTTTGGTCGCCTCGATCATTAAATATAACTAGGCATGCCTGGAGCACACTTTCCACTAATTTCCTGCCATAATCTGGAAACAGCTATACTCTCAACGGATATTTCACGTTCCCAGTATTGGTCTATTGGGGTTAGAAATCGAATTATGATCAATGAATAAACATGGCTAAAATAGAGCTTTCTTCCGAAAAAATTATGTTCTCCCAATAAGAATGCGAAATTTCCTTTGCCCTAGTGATTCCTTTTTGATGAGTTTTTCTTCCGACAATTCGTCTTTCGTGATCATACGAGAATTGAAACTTTAACAAAAAAGTTACAGTTCTAATTGCAATTTTTAAATAAGTAAATAAAAAATAAATAAATAAATAAATAAGTTCTAATATAAGAGTACTACCATTCTAATGAAAATATTAGAGAAAAAGCCTCCTCTCGTGTTCGAATCTACCATCTAATGATTTTACGAAAAAAAAATAGAGCCGTACACGCTTTTTTCAAGCAGACTGTATTTCAGGCTCACCGCTTGGAATTTTCAAATACGCTGTAAGAATTGTGAAGGGCTACGTCCCGTTTGGCTTCAGGAGCGGGATGCTCACCGAGCCACATTAAATTTCCGTTGCAATTTGTGGATTTCCAGACCCTCCAGGGCCACTAGTATTCCGGGGTGTGGGAGCTCATTCAACATCCACCGAAGCGCTTGTACGCATTAACGATACGAGTCAGTAAAAATACAACAGAAAGAGGGAAAAGTACGAAATACCGAAAATGTTCGAGTTACAACTGGACCTTGCTCGATCAATTATTGTCATTATTATTATTATCCTCATCAGTATCATTATGTTCGCGGCTTCCAACTTCAATTGAAACTCTCCAGAGGGCAGTTCAATTTTGCATGAGTGAACCAGCTAGTGGAATGAGAGGGGGAATTAACGAGAGAAGGGGAGAGAGCTCCTGGGATTTTCTATTGAAAATCCCGAATACGTCTTTCCATCCCTCCTCATTGCTTCCAGTCCGCCCGCTCCTTATTCGACCCCTTCGTCTTTTTTTCTACGCCTCATTTTCCTCATCTCGCTTCGTTCTTTCTTCGTTTTCCCTTTGCCCTCCTCCTTCTTCCGGCGTTCATCCTCTCCGTCTCCTCTTTTATATCCCGATCGTTCTTTCCGCTTGGCTAGAAAAGTAAAATCGAGTACCCGTATGTCTGTGAGATTCCGGCAGTTCCCGGTGTGAGATACGTTTCCGAATAGAATAGAGCTGACACACGTTGGACAGTAGGAACGTGGAATTTTCCGTCCTAGGGTACGGTGTGTTTCAGCTGATTCGCCCGCGGTCTGCCCATTCGTCCCGAAAACTCGAGTAACGTTTCTCGTCGTTGCGGCGTTCGAAGGGCCCACCAGCAGAACGGGGATTGGGGGTTGGGTGCACCATCCCCGCTTGGGGTGAAATAAATATTCGCCGGTGAATAACAAAGGTGGGATTTACGGGCACGGAGCCAGCCTGGAGAATCTCATGCAAATCAATGCGGCAGTAGAGAAAGAGAAAGAGAGAGAGAGAGAGAGAGAGAGAGGGAGAAAGGGGGACGGATAAAAAGGAAGGGAGAAGGAACGTTGGCCAGAAGAGTTGAATAAGGACGAATAGTTTTCGGGTTGCTGGAGTGGGACGTGAGGAACTCAGGTAGAACCTAAGAAAACAGTTCCTTGGGACGTGCATATGGAAGGGACTCGGCATACTTCCTCGCTGATCGTTTCGAATCATAGATATGGTCGTGTAATACATGTCTGTATACTTGAATTGTCGAAAAGGGGTGGAGGCTTGAAGAATTTCCCTACTATCTACACAGTAGTCTTTCGAGATACACCGAGCCGGTATCGAGGTAGAGGCGAGAGAAGATCGCGAGCTCTCGGGCAGTCTTGAGACTCTTGCCAGGGACTGCTTTCCAAACGAACGAAAGGAAAGAAAGAGAGACACAGAGAGGGAGGGAGAGAGAGAGAGAAAGCGGAGAAGAGAATGAGGTGGAGAATAGACGTAGCGAGGTATACAGTGAAGAACACAAAGATACGTGTGACCAGTGTGTTCGTGCGTTACTCCTGTGACTGTATTATATCCTTCTATCGCCGTTTTATGCAGTCATAAATAGCGTTTATACGCTCAGTAAAGTATTCCCGAAGCACTGCAAGGAAGAAAGCGATGGCGGGTGTGAAAGAGAGCGAGAAAGAGAGGAAGAGAGAGAAATTCCACGTTGCACTGGCTTCCCGTCTATTCGCTATCTATTCTATTATGCCTCGACGTGGTGCCCATATAGCGTAACCAAGCTCGTGGCTTTCAGCTACGATATCACCCCCTCGAACCCAACTGCGATTTTCAAGCCCCAGGAGCAATAGCGACTTGTACCTCATGAAGACGAGCAGTAAGAAGGTTGGCGCGAGGAGGATGGGCTTTGGATCGAAAAGAACAGAGCTTTCTCACACCTTCGAAACTCTCTAGCTCCTTCATCTTCCTTCCATTCCACTTCTTCTCTTTTTTTTTCTCTCACCCTTCTCCACTTCTCAACCCCTCGTCTCCAACCTGCTCTTCCGTGCCAATCTCTTCTCACGAGTTTTTAGCTTCGGTCCCTCCGCTTCTGGCACTCCTTATATCGAATCATGATCGTCTATGGTGTACACATCGAGGGTACCACGGGGGACGATGCGAGAGGGTTGGTGAGGTAGAGATATCCAATTTTTTTAACAACGTCGAACAACTATCCGACAAGGAGTTTGAGCCCCGAGGGTTCTGACATTCGCTCTTGGTATACCGGGAATGGATCGGCTCCCACTTTTATTCCCCTCGCGATAGACTTTGCACTCGTCAATGTACGGTCCTCGTAGTGTTACCCAGCCTGGAAGAACGTCCAAACGTCCGAGAACGTTCATCCTGACGAAGAGGAGAATTATAGAGGAAAGGTCCTCCGAGTCGAGTCGATCATGAAACTCGGCCGGGTCATGTGATTTTTCAATTCTTCTCCTTCGGCTTTTCTACTCCAATGGGAGGTTCAAGAGACGGGAAGGGAATGAGGCTTGGCGGAGAATGCCAAGCTTAAGTACCATACCGAGAGATGGGTGCTCTCGGTTTGTATCTCTTTCTCTCTTTTACCCTCTCTTCGGAATTCACTCTCGAGAGACAATCGGATACTCACCTTCTTTACTCGCTTTTTAAAGAAAGAATGTTTACTTACTTATTTTAATTTGGTGAAAGCTAGTTCGTGAGGTACGATGATTCAATTGGGTATTATGATTTTTTTGTGAGATTACTCTTTTTTGTATCATTGTTACGAATTATGGATTTGAAGTTCGCATCGTTGCGACCCAATGAAATTTCTTATCTCATTTTTTTCAATTTCATAGTTTCATTATTTTGGGAAATATTTGTTTTCACATTTGCATTCTACATTATCGGAATAAAAATTTGAATAATTATCGAGGTATTTTATTTACAATTATTTACAATAAAATATAACAATTTTCGCTGCATCGTAGTCAACTTCAATCTCATTATGTATTGTCATTTATAAATCAGCTACCACTATGAGTTTTTAATAATTTATTATTATTTTTTGTGTCATCATCACCTTTACTTCATGTTTTATTATTTTGTTTTGCTTTTACAAATTTGTACACGATGATTTTGCATAATTTCGATGCTTCAGTGCTTTTAAAAATTTGACCGAAAGATCGGACCAATTTTAACTATGGCATAACGATGAAAATCGATCGATAAATCGATAAATGTTTCTTGATTACCTCTCTTTCGCTCGCTCTCTTCAGGTATCGCACCGTTGATGCTGCTGTCCTATTGCCGGTTAATTCTCATCGTCGATAGCGAGATGAAACAGCGAGCCTATTATCTCCGGCGAGAACTCGAGAGCCCTTTGGCCCTTCGTACATACCCTCAATTGTATTATCTTGAAAATACAGAGCCCCCGAAACTTTTCTCACTTCCAGACGGACAACTGTATACCCGCAATCCCTGAGAAAGCCTCTATCGTCTGAGATGGAGAATGGGGACACGAAAAGAACCTCGTCCGCTCAAGTTTTGTTCAAAGCTTGGTCCGTTTAACAAAGCTTTCGAGATTGACTACATTTTTTTTACAATTTTTTACCGTGGCCAATGATACAACATAATAATTAAAGAAAAAAACATATTCGATGTTTTTCTAAATCGCGAAATAAATGAAGATATTACCGACGACATAACCGATCTTTTCATGTTGACTAAAAAATAGTTAAAGAGCGGATAACAATAAAATAAAATGAATACGTAACCCTCCCTCTCTCTCGTTTTTCCCAGGTGACACACCACTGCTGTTACCCTCGTAATTTTCATAATGTGTAAACATTTGAAAAAACCTTAATTCTTATGGGATTTTACGGGTGATTGTGCGAAACGAGGAAACCACATGGAGACCATCGAACACGCATCCTCCTCCAGAGAAAGAAGTCGAATAATCAAGAGAAAGAGAAATCGTGTATGAGTAAAATAGATATAGGTCTGATGTTGAGGGAGTAGGAAGAAAGAGCTGTGCAGATATGGGATTGCCTCGAGACACGCGGCTTGGCGTGCCGACTTCGACCAAGGAGCGAAGCTTACCTTAACTTCCGAGTATGCCCACAGAAACGAGCCGCATCAGTGTAGCCATGTACACAGTCGAGTTTGCGATACGTAACGTACTGGGGTACGCTGTATCTCGAGCGATTCAGCTTTATTGGTGCTCCTTCTCGCCAACTCCTACCGCGCTCTTCGTTACTCGTTCATCGTAAGAGTTCTCTCGCTCTTGAAGCCTCATCTACTCGCCCTTAACTTTGGCTACATCCAACCTGCCCAACCCTCCAGTGCCCCTTTTGGTTCCCTCGTGTTCCCTTAGCCTTCAACGGGCCCAATCCTATTGCCAGAAGTACACGCACATGAGGGAAAGGTAGCTATCGTGAGGGTAGCTCCAGGCAATCTCGCGTTTCCAACCCCTTCGTTCCTCTTTTCCTGTCTTCAAACCAACAAGGCTTCTTCAGACGTAACGTATCTTCCTGAGGTCCCTCTCTCTCTCTCTCTCTCTCTCTGTCTCGTGCTCTTCGTGGCTTCCTCTTTCCTGTACGTCGTTACAACGTATTTCTCGATCTAATGCATTCCCGCAATAAAGTTTATTGCCGTGTTGCTTGCGCAGCCGGATCTATCATCTACCCCACTAACGGCTTCCAACATCTCGAAGTACAATGAAGCTTCGACCTACTCACCTTCTCCTAGGTACACTTCCTACTACTCAACATCAACCCCCCTCCTTCCCTCGCCCTCCTTATTCTCCCTACTCTACCACTCATCCTCGCTTAAGCTTCCCTAAGCTCCCTGAGCGTGTGTTCCAGGCGGACCAGAAGCATCCACTCGCTCGATCGCTCGTATCTAATTCTGGGTACTTGCACATTGCGTTTAGCCCACTTGCGAGCACCATCTTGGTACCATCGTTCCGCATATATGCAACCCTTGTGCGTCTTATACATAAACGGAACGGATTTTCTTGCCCCTCCGAGTCATTATCGCAACTCTATTATCTACCCAATTTATACCTGTACTTCGTGAGGTACGAAGGCACCGGTATGAGATGTGCTACCACTTGATGCACCCTTTCAAGAATTATAACGTTGCAGCATTAGGGTTAATACGTGGGATCAAGCTAATGTGTATTTCTCAAGTTCAAACAGTCTGATGAATGATTTGTCTTCGAAAGTGTCTCTGTACGCAATGTGCTAGGATTCAAATGAATAACAGAGACAAAAATCGGTTCTTGCATTGTTTTTTTATCAGCCTAATGGCCACACCGTGTTTCAGTGTCGATGGGGTGGATGAAACGAGTCGGAAGGTACCCGAGGGGTGGATTCGAACGAAGGGAGAAAATCGCAAGCTGACTCTTTTAGTGCACCAACGAGTTATAAGGCAGTAAATGTGTTATATCGCCTCGTGGAAAATACGAGGGATAATATAGCTGGAAGGGTTTACAGTGGCGTGTCTGCTCACTCGTCCTTGTCGTCGTCACGAATTATATTGCGGTGGTAGGATCGAGGAGTAATAAGGGATGCGATCTTTCTTCTTTTTTTATTTTATTATTCTTCGTTATTTTTTTTTTTCGTTTTGTTGCAAGTACGAGCAAGATCTCGGTCACGAAACGACGCTGTGAATTCGCGAGAGACGCATCCACTTCTTCGGTGTATTTTCTGTCCCTCTTCGTTACGAGGCCTCGTGTCGAAATGACACAACTTTATAACGGGTTGCTTCGCTGGGCTTGACTTCCTCGACCCTTCCATCTTTTACTGCAGTCGCATTGCCTATGTGGCACGGCAAATACTTCGAACGTCCTCGTATATGAGACTTCCGTGTTGTCCGGCTGAAATCACAACGGTTTTCACGAAATGAAAAAGAGAATCGTGATTCTGTCTGAATCCCTTCATTCACGAATGAAAAAGTCCTTCGCCCTCTGACATTTTTTTAGTGATTTTTTTTCCTAATGTGAAATTTTGATTTCTCCGGTAGAGTTTATTTTTGTTACATCGGAAGACGGAGTGGTAATGATGAAGCCGTCGGTAAATTTATCTTCCACGTTCGCCCTCTCTCGTTCTCTCTCTCTTTCTCTCTTTTGCACATAATCCCTTACGGAATCTCCAGAAGTTCCGTTGAATCATCGGGTGAAATAACATCCGCGGACGTCGATGTTGAATAGGCCAAGTTCCAGCAAAGTAAACTTGACGCTGGGGTCTCCGTTCCGTTCATGCTGCTGCAAAATCTACGCCGCGAGCTAAGTTGGACTCGATCCACGTTCCACCCTTGTTCCGGGTGGTCTTTCGAGACCATTGAATCTGTTGTTTCAACTATTATCCCGAGCTAGCACCATTCAAGTTCCCCTGGAAGGGACTAAGCATCGCTCGGTTACTTCTCGTCGAGAGTTTGATCATGGTACCAGTCGAACGTAAAATTTCCATCAACGTTGTCTTTTTCCTTTCTTCTCGAGTTAAGTACTTTTGCCAATTTGTAGGTTGGATACTCGAGTAGTATCAAGGGGTAGTTTTCGAATGGTCATTTGGAAAGAAAAATAGAGTAGGATTGTACATCTTATCAGAAGTGGATTCAATTCGACGTATCAAGCTACCAAGTCAGCTCCCGGATCGCAATATCCCTAGAAATAGATTCTATGTAGTCAAGAAGTGGTTGGATGGCCCAGCAGTGTGCCGAAAAACCGCCGATGTCCAACGTTACGACCGGAGATTCTCGCGGTATCTGCAAGATTCCTAGCCAATGATTCAGCCGGCCCGGTAAGTTGGTCTCTTTTCAGGATTGTACGATAACCGGAATTTTCCACGATCGGTGGTGGGAGGGGGTGAAGAGATTCTCGTAGAGCGCTATCAGGGGCTGCCAGGAAGGGTCAATAATAGTTAGGGGTAGAAATTCGCGAGTGTTGCAACACTATTTCCTAGGCCACGAAACTGCACCACCGTCGACTGGTCCCACAATGAATTGCTCTCCCGGAAACCCGGACGGTTCTCTCCTCTGTTGTTACTGTATTTCTGCTTCCCATCCTCTCTCTCTCTCTCTCTCTTTTCCCTGTCTCTATCGTGCACCCTCCGCTTTTCTGTCGCATACCGTAACTACGCCGGAATAGATACGAGCTAGGGTTGAAACGTACCGGTAGCTCCTATACTTCGTGAATTAAAATGAATATAAATTGCTGGGCTAATGAGGAATGGTAGTCGACGGGACCCCCGCTTACTAGAGTACTGTATAGTTCAGTCCTAGTCGACGAGAGAGACAGAAAGAAAGTAAGAGAGAGAGAGAGAGAGAGAGAGAAAGATGGCGAGGGACGAGAACATTATGCTAGTAGATTTACGCGTTCTTTTCCATAATATATTCACTTAATTATCTTGGCGTGTCGCCCTCTTGCATAATTTCTCTCCCCTCTTCGGCGTTCGAGGCACGCTACAGTAATGGAGGAGTCGAAGAAGGGAGAACGGGGGATCCTCGAAGATGGAACGAGCAAGAACGCAGCTACTTGACCTTGTCTCAAGTGGAAAATTACCGAGGTATAACGTTTCGCAGATTAGTCACGTTGGGAATCAACGCTTTCCTACTTTGCCTCCAAGTCACCGAACGAATATTGTCTTCCTGTCTTACCGTGTACTCGTTAAAATCCACAACCTGAAGATCATTCGTGGGGCCAAAAAAAAAAAAACGTTCTCGTCATTTCCGTTGTTCACCGTCGTTTTTTATTCGTTCGTACTTTTTTTTTTCCTCCTACCCTCGACCGTCCTACTTCGCATGGTCGCCTGCGTGTAGAATTTTGGGCGGACGTAACGGTCTCACCCCCGCATGGTCATTACACCAACTTCGAGAGGCCACGTCAAGTATAATGACTCGAGGAATTCGTAAACGGGGTTACATCGTTGCGCGCGATCAAACTACGGCAGCCATGGGTTGGGGAGGCCAGATATTGTATACGTGTATATCGAACGGCAGGGGAGAACGATGCTGGTTGGGTAGGCGAGCGAGACCCGGAGGAAGGCTCCCCGTGTACGACCCACAGCGCACACCGCGAACTTTTAAATTGATTTGGAGTCTCGCCAATACCCGAACGATTTTCCTCTACCACCACCACCACCGCCACCACCGCGCTCTCCTATCATCCGCAAAAGCTTCGTCGCAGCGCACTCTATAGACACCCTTCGCCCTTTTATCCTTCTCGGCAACGATCACTCTTTCTCTCTCTCTCTCTCCCTCTCTCTCTCTCCTTTTCCTCCGCCCCGTTTTTTTTTCTCGTTCCAACGATCATATACGCAGAGCTTGTTTTTTTTTTTCACTTTTTTTTTCGTTCTCTACCTCTGGTTCCCCCTCCCGCTGTATTTTACTTGCCTCCAAGTTGTTCTATTTATTTATTTCCTACTGTTGGATCCAGCCACCAAAGCACGCCTAATTGGTTTTATTACTGCGTCTGGGTGTTTCCTACGACAACGACGACGACTACGAGCTAGCGGGGCCGGCTGCCAGCGAGGCCAGAAACGACAGACCGAGAGAGAGAGAGAGAAAAAGAGAGAGAGAAAGAGTACGAAGGGGAAACGAACCGGGGCAAAAAGCTCACCTCAACATTTCCGAGATTTTTCGAGACTCTCGAATTGCCAATCGCTGATACATCGATCGATAAAGCGATATTACTAGGCTGCGTGTTTCGGGAATGCGGAATATCATGGTTCGAAAGGCAGGAAGGGTGGAAAGATTCGTTTTATTCTCCTTTTATTATCCACAAGCTTGGACAATTCTCGTGGACTTTATACTGATAGTACAGTCGGGACTAACACGCGAGGGATATACAAAAATGTAAAAATCCTTTCGGGGAATCACATTGAAGGTTGCATCGTTATTTTTTATAAAATAAATTTTATTTGCTTGCAAAAATCAACGACGATTTATGTACCTCAATCGATAATTGATTACGAAAAATGATTAGCTGAAAAAAAAAAAAGAAAACGTTGCACTCTAACGTTTCAAAGTTGAGGATCGTTCCACTGCAGTCTGATATTCAGTGGTGAGCCTTTCGTATCTGAAGGACAGAGTTTACGTACTTTCGTTGCAAGCCGAGCCAAAGCTGTCAAGACCAGAGGATATTCAATTAAAAAGCTCATTATTGCTCGAGAGAGGACAGAGAAGGGTATTTTTAGTCCCCGACGTTAAACGGCTGAGATTTATCCGTAACTCCGTATCACGTGGTAAACTTTTAATGGCTAAGTGAATTCGAGGTGGATGCGAGCGTTCGCGGTGAATTCTCGGAGTCCGAGGGGCGAGAAGAAGAGGCTCGTTTAGAGTCGTATTTATGGTTTAACTCGATGTAAAACAGGATAGATACGACCGGATGTTGTCACGCTACCGTCGACAGAAAACAAAGAGCTGAGTTTTGGATCCTCCTCATTTGCTATAGATGTATCCTGCTTCTGTATCGTTCATTTGCCACTTTTCCTCATGAACGTTCTCTTCTACTTCGCTCCTCATTTTCTTTTTATCTTCCATCCTTACCTCCCTTCTCTTCACAATCTCCTTTCCATATTCCCCATAGACTTAGCAATCCATTTTCATTTTCGAGAGCCCAAACACTCTAGTCACTATATGAGAAACTGTTTCAGGGACGAAACATTTTTACTGGTCCCTCTTGTCGCTGCTTCTTCAACCGGGGCTTATAAAGTGTCTCGAAGCTAGCCCACATAGACGAGCAACCGAGCTGAAAAATCGAGATTTATCGTGCTCTAGAGCCTGTTGCGTTTAGCTTTGAAAAAATGTTACTAGCCTTCTTTTTGCCCCAAGAAATAATGTCGTTCGCAAAAAAAACGTCCATTGCGTTCATAATCGAGGGGAAATTGAGCGGAACATCAGCCATGATTTTTCATTGCTGATGGAAAATACCAGGGTACTGTTTTCACAGTTTTAATTTTTATGAAAGGAACTAGGTATCTCGACGAATATTTTTGAATTCTACTGAAACGAGAATCCCCAAAATCTTTAAGTATTACAGCTACTGTGATTGATAGTGAAACATTGAAATTTTAACGAAAACGCTAGGTTAAAGTTTTTGAACAATATAAAATATACAACAATACAAAAACAATCGGAACAATTATTAAAAATTACTCCACTCATGGGAACCCTAATGTACGAGTAAAATCGGGCTTCTTTCCTTTCTAGTGAAAAAGCATAATTATTGAAACACTTGAAAACACGCTATTTCGAGGAAAATAAAATCGACGAATTTTTGGAAAAATGATATTGATAACGACAATTCTTCATTTCTAAAAATATTGATTTTATGCAAACAAGACATAATCAAACACCAAAATATTGATCTACATACATCATTGAGGGCCTCATGGATCATAGAATTCACACACCCACTTCCCAAGATCTGTTATCATTCACGATCATAAAACAAAAAAAAAGTATATTTGCGGGAAATAAAAACTTTTTTTTCACATTTTCGTGATCCTTGTAGAAAGGCATAATCGCGTCAGATCCCTTCTGACTTTATTCAGTAGTCATCAACCGCCGGATTAAAATGATCGCCAGTTGTTTACAGAAAGGAAACGACTGAAGTAGTTTTTCAATCGCCTTCAAGAATACTTGTAACGAGTAGATTATAATATTATATTCGTGAGATTATGTTATCCAGACTACAACCCAACCCTCATCCGTCGCAATTTATCGTCTCATCCTCGCGATTCCCCGCCTCGTTAATTACTTTGTAATACCATCTTGATATCCGACTCTTGGAGGCTCAATTCCATTAGGAAGATTCATCCGAGCGAGTCTTATTCTAGCTCGGAGCGATAGCTTCCTCATCTATAGGCTTTGCTGCGCAACGTTTCACCACCGCGATGTCAACTCTCTCTCTCTCTCTCTCTCTCTCTTTTAGCTCTCTCCCTTAGCTCGAGTAGATGAAACGATGACTCGGATGCTTTTATCTCTCGTTCCCTGAGAACGATTCGTCGTAGGTATTCCACAGCGCATTCTCTCGCTCTAAGCACACGAGAGAGTTTGAGCCCCACTGAATTTCGCCTCTGGTCATAATCAACGACGACGAGATTGCGTTAGTGTCTCTTCTCGGTTGGCGGGCTCTTACTACCGGGAGCAAAAGGGTGAGGGAGGGGAGCAGAGATAAGGTTAAGGGTTGGGGTGGCACTTCCGATTTCGTACCTGATGCAACGAAGCCTTAATCCCAATGTTTTTCTCCCTCCTGTCTCCTCATTTGTCTGTTATAGCCAACCATTGGCATTCCATGAATCGAATAGACTTGCCATGATTATTAATAAACAATCCAGCAGGAGAATGAAATTTAAGATAATTGGTTTATAAATTTAAAAAAAAATTAAAAATCATCCTCATCGTCTGTACAGAGAGGTATTATTAATCCGGCGACACTGTGCCAAGGTATGACGTATCCACCATCGTTAAATGTCGTTGAAAATTCATTGTAACTTGTTTCCAGTAATGTAAAATATAAAAAATAATTAAAACAATTTTTTTTGTTATTAAGAATCTAATTTTACAGCCAATTTGGTGAAAGGGTATGTCTAAATGGTGCCACATACTCCGCGTTACATTTTTTCATCACCCTCTCGCTGGGTTAATTTACCAATAGTAAGCACGTTTTAACAATCCACTAGAAACTCCTCGAAGTTGATTTCAAATAAATAAAATTAGAGCTATCGTTGGATGGATTATGATAGTTATTTATGGAATCATAAAGAACTATTGTGCTTCAAGTATTAATACATGATACAAATAAATACGATATTAATTATTTTTTAAATTTTGCACCAATTCATTTAGTAGTTATAAATATATTTATTTAACATAGTGGATTATGAAAAAAGAGCGTCTGGAGACGTTGAAAGTTGACAAACATAAATTTAACAGAACTATAAATTTAATAGTAAATTAAATAGAACTATATTAAATTTAACTTCCATTATTTTTGAAAGTATAATATTATTATTTCTGCTCTCGCTTGATTACTATTTAAAATGATTATTAATGACTAATTAAAATTATGATTCGCTGGAGAAACGAAACGTCAATTGAGATACAAACTTTTGACGACGACGAGAGATTTGGGGTAGCGTTTAATATAGTTGGACTTAAGATAGGAAGCGACCGTTCCAATTCTTGAGAAATGCACTCCCAAGGAAGTGAGGAACGAACTGAGAAACGCACTTAAGTGGATCAGGGAATTGAGAATCATTTTAATGCTTGGATAAATTGCGTAATTGGTGAGTGGCTAGACACTGGCTGGTTGGAAACCCAGAGTGGCAAAGGGCGCGGAAGAAAACAGGGGATGGCGAGTTGGCGAGTCGAGTGGCTGGTGCAATCCCGAGGGGTGAGTTTCGTTGGTCGGGAAAAGGGAATTTGTGGCAGCCTTTCTCTCTTTTATCTCTCTCACCCTTGTCCTTTCGCTCTTTCCGCCTGACTATTTCATCCCCTCCGCCCTTTAGACTCTCGTCCGCTCTCACTTTTTGCAACACTCCGGCCAGGCGTCGGGAACCTCATATTTACATGAGAAAGAGTTCGCTGGAGATTTATAAGTGTCATTAGAACGAGCAAGGGGCGAAAAGAAAGAGAGCGGTACGAAAGCCAGGCCATGAGTTTGGTCTTCATCCATGATACAACGAGAGAAAGCACTGAAATAATATATTTCAACTGTTGGGTGAACACCAAGCGATACTCTGTCTTTTTCACGCCACTTGGCAATCTACCATCTTTACTTTTCTGTGTGTTTTTCCTTTTTTAATTATACCTTCTCCATGCGCCTCTTCGTACGTATATTATTCTCGGCTCAAATCACATTCTCCGGTGAATCGCATCATTCGAACGTATCCGACTCTGTGCTAAACCTGAGTTATGATACCGGGGGTGGGGGGGGGGGGTAGTTTACGTCATTTCTTTTTTCGCCAGCGTACTTCGATGTCCGTACAGGCAGCAAATTCTAGAAGTTGTTTTTAACGAAGATTAATAGGTTGCAAGTTGCCAAGGAATTGTTTTGCCTGTATGTCTATCTTCTTTGGTAACTGGGGGGAGGAGGGGGATTTTACAGCTTTGGGGTTGAAAAATTACCGTAATGATATATGTTACGAGATCATTGCGCAGTTGCCGACACGATTATGTTGAACGAAGGGTTCTAGACCGAATCATAGTTGATTGTCAAGTTTAAAAGTAGTAAACACATATCGAAGAGTTCCATGTGGATAGCAGAGTTTTAGGTGGTCTTTGAACGGCAATGAAGCGTGGTAAATGAGTACTACGGGACCATGGAGAAGTATCTTATTTCGTTTTTGTTTAAAACGGTTGAGAAGTCGTTGAAGGTAGTCGATGAAAGGAATAGTGTAGGAAAAATAGACAACAGGAGGAACGATTCATGATGACTCGTTTAGAAACCCGAGGAGATCATTTGTTTGGAGGATCTTACGGATAACACAAACAACCCGAGGTATCCTCGTCGTAAAGCGAGAACGTGAGGAATTCTCGTCGCGTCTTATAACCCCGGAGGCTTCGCGTAAACCGTCTGCAAGTGACGTGGCAGATGGGAGGCGGTACGAGGGAGTATATTTTCGCAAGGATAGCGATGGATAGTGAGAAAGAGAGGGAGAGAAGGATGATAAAAAGAGAGCTGGTGGAGCCCCCGGTATATATACTCCTGGAGACACTCGGTGTAGTCTTCCGTCGAGGTTCTGTCGAGGCACGTAGGCCTTTATAAATTTGGCGAGTGGAAGCGTGACACCAAGTGGGGGATAGGTACTATGAGCAGCGGAGGAGGAGGAGGATGAGGAGGGGGGGAGAAAAGATAATAGGGAGTGAGAAGAGTAAAAACAAGAGAAAAAAAAATACATACACACGCAGCGGAGAAAAAGGCAACACACGGGTAAGGGGTTGCGGAAGAGACATTGCGGAAGGGATGAAGAGTGAGAGACAGTGAGAAAGCGTGACAGAGAGAGAGAGAGAGAGAGATTCGAACCCCCCTCGAACCCTACGCGAAGCTCACGTTCTCGAGGATTCACGGCACGTGCTATCTTCCAGGTGCAACTACCACTCCTTCTGGATGGCCTTACTTGTCGCGTATGTACGCCGTCAAGCGCACACCCTCTAACCGGTCTCCTGTCCTCGATTCATGTCCCTTAAGTTATCCCCGGTCATGGCTACCCTTTTTCTTCGCTGTGCCGGAAGCATTCCGCAATGCTAGAGTACAAACCGACCTCCTTCAGAGATCGGAGAGATTCCTGGCTCTCGGGGGTAGCAACCACTCGTACCGTGGAGGACAATCGGTACTCGAGCCTGCGGTGAAACCGCTCCAACCCCTTTTTAAGCTGCGCGACATCTTCAAGTACCGGAAGTTCGAGTATAATTTCCGTCACTACTGGGACGATGGAAAAAGTTCAGCTGTAATCATCAATGTAAGGTTTTAGGTACTCCACTGGCAGGTCGACTTTGCGCTTCCTCTTTATTATTTCAATTTACTTTAATTAATCACATCAAATATCGCAACGAGGCGCTTACTCGCCTGTACAGTTGGTCCAGGTGGTAGACAAACTGCGAGTTACTGGAGCAATTAAAGTAGGCGGGTTGGTCTGGATAGGACGGCAGGATGAGTTCGCGAAACTCGGCTGAACGTGCCACAAACACGACACACGCGTAAAAGGTTAGCCATGCGAATTAATAGATCCCTGAAAAGTTTTGCTGGACAGTCTAAACGTTACAGCTTTACCATTCCAGAGTTTCGTGGGCTTGTATCCGATACATTCAGGATGAGGATAGGAGTTTTCGATACAGGCTATTTTCGCATGGTCCTAATTCCAGTTTGCGATAGAGCAATGATAGACACTCGTCCGACAGCGACCATTCTCTGTTGGGTCAATTATGTATGACCCATGGGCACGTCAATCATGAAGGGCTTGTATATTTATTGTTTCATCAAAGACAACCTCTGGGACGGATCCATTTCGTTGAAGACCTACGAAAACCGGCGTCAAGATCATGAGTTTCCAAGGTGAGATAGCCCGAAGTTGCAGCTCGTCAAACGGCTGGAACTTCATTTGGAACGTGGTTAAAATGTTCTCCAAATTTTGGCCAAGTGTCAGTTCGGCCTCCAGGGTATTTCACTTCTCTCTCTCTCTCTCTCTCTCTCGTAGACTCCACTGGCCATTATACAGGGAAGAGTAAGAGGTTGGAATTAGAAGAAGAGCTGTAATGTTGAAGCCGGTAGTAGGCCCTGTGGAAGCTTTGCTTCCGACGTTTCCACTCGCCCTGAAAATTTACCGTCCTCTTGCTCCGCCCCGTTACACCCTCGAATTCGAGTGCACGGCTGAAAACCACGGTGTTCCGGTATACACGGGATTTCCAACTTGCAGCGGAGGGTCTGCCCTCTTTTTCTTTCACTGGCATAATTCAAGCTTCACGATTTAACGAAAATTCAAGCGTTGTGGCCAGAAGCTGAAACAAAACGGAAGAGAATCAAAAGGAAGTTTCAAAAGCGAAAATAACAACGCGTATAACGGTGGCTACGTCATACTACTTTTACGCATCCGCGTGTTTACGCAAACCATTTGGGGATAAAATACACGAGGGACTTTGGCAATGAGATAGCATCTCTTTTTTTTTTCTCTCTTTTCCGCGCTCCGTTGTGTTCAAAAGCTCTCTGTGTGATTAAAAATCAGTTCGAAAAAGAGCCGACACGATACCCAAGTTACCACGGCTCACTGGCGTTTTTCAGTTATCGAGAGCGATGAAAAATCCATATGGCGAGTACAGCGGTGGAAGAAAAGGGATATAAAAAACGAATGGCCGCTATGATTTTGTTGGCAAGAAATACGTACTGGTTTCTACGTATAGACATGTGTGTCCATATACACGTGTGCAGCGTGGATGTGTCGACTGGATATTTTGAAGCTGCACTTACAACTTTGCGATTCTCCAGCAAAAGCGACCAAAAGAGAGAGAGAAAGAAAAAGGGAGAGAGAGAGAGAGAATCGTGAAGAGATGAGAGTAGAATAGGGGTGGGATTTTTGGGGTCGATGAGTACGTGGGACCTGGAGGTCTGCGAACAGGATTGTTGCATTATTCGTTGAGGCCGCAGCTTTCGAACTTGCGGTGTACGGAGCCCACAAACCACTCCTTTCTCTCTCTCTCTCTCTCTCTCTCTCTCTCTCTCTCTCTTTCCATTTCCCTCGCCCTCCCTAGCCCTCTCCTCCTCATCCTCTTGCTATCCCTTTCCTATTTTCATTCTTCCATTTCGCGAAAGCTCGATCTCTTTCTCCTCTGATGAAAAGGCTCGGTCCTCTCTTCCAAGGCTTTAACGACGATGTCGACGAAGAAGACGATGAAAGAATGAAAACCTGGCCCTTCCACCGGCTTATACCGATGTAGACCGCAGCCTCTTTGATCCCGATGGTCGGACCTGACGAACGAGTGGCGTGGACAACTTGCCAGAACACAATTCAAAGCTCCGTGTGTCACGCTGGCCCCTGCCGCCGTGTACCCTCTCTGTTTCCACTTCATCCTCTCGCCGAGACCGAACTCAACTTTTGTAAAATGAAAAGTTCCTCCGGCCGCGGTTCCAATACGGCACAAAAACGGCGGAACGAAAAATCGTTTTTATAAATATCCAGTCATTCGTTTCTTCTTCTTCAATACACATTCACTCGACTCTTCATGATCCCTTTCATTTTTAGAGTAACTAAAACGTACCAAGATTAAATTGAAGATTTATCATTAATCGTTAAAAGTTTCACGAGAACTTTTAGTCGAGCCGAATGTGGAAAATTTCGAAAATTATTCATTGAGGAAGTTCGATTCACGTAAAGGAATTCTGGGTAACTGTGCGCAGTGGACAATTGTGCGCGTCCCTCTTTATCTACGAACGGGCCGAGAAATAAAATGAGCGTATTCTGAATTTTAATAATTAAATAAATATTGAATAAATAAATAATTGCATTATTTAATAAATATTAAAGAATTGAATAATTCCGTTATTTAATAAATACTAAATAATTAAATAATTCCATTATTAAATAAATATTAAATAATTCTATAATTTTATAATTAAATAATGTAATAAATCTGATTGTTTTCTGTAAAGTTTCTTGAGGTAATAATTAGTCGGATAAAAGCTCTATTTAACCAAAATCGTTGTATTATGTCGACCGTTATCTTTCAAGCTTGGCGACCCTCCAAATTGCTAAGTGCGTACACTTGACCCGAAAGGCGTTACAACAAATCGTGGAAGGAAAGAAGAATTATTTTTAAAAAATGCACACTCGTACCAACGAACATGAATGTTTCTTGCTTCAACCGATAGGTCGAGCTATCACCCTTAAAAGGAGTACGCGCTACGAAAAAGAGCTTTTCTCAAAACTTCCGACGTTGTTCGACTTTGGAACGATGTGCCTCGGACGTCCTTCTCGTCGTTTCATTTCCGCCCTCGTGGTCGAAAGCCTCGGCAACAACCCACCTCCTCGTTTTCCAATCCCTTCAACCTTCTTTCTCACTCCCTCGCTTTTTCTCATCGCTAAAAAAAAAAAAAAAAAAAAAAAAAAAAAAAAAAAAAAAAAAAAAAAAAAAAAAAAAAAAAAAAAAAAAAAAAAAAAAAAAAAAAAAAAAAAATGAGAAGCTCAGAAAACAAAAATAAATAGCAGAACGAGCCGCTTAAGGAGTTTAAATATGCGCTGAAAATTAAGGCTCCCTGTGGCTGCTCCGGTACACGAGCTCTCTACGGATTCTCCTCGAAACTTTCAACCGTACTGCCCTCGGTATCGTATGCCTTCCCTATTCAGTTTTTGTTTCTCTTTCTCCACCTCGATATCCCTCTTGCTCTCGTCCTCTCCGTTATCTCGATTCGCAATGCCCTAATGTTGAAACAGACCACGTTCTCTTGGAAAACAGTCTTACTCCTCTTTCTTTCCTCTTCCCCTCCCACCCCTCTTCTGCCACAGCTGAAAAAGGGGTTGTTCAGTCGGGATTTAACATCCCTCAGACTTCCCAGTCGTGGAAACGGTGAATGACGAAGTCGAGCAACTCCCGCTACCTGACAGTTTCCGTAATTTCAATGCGACATTGTTTCGTATATATATATATATATATATATGTGTATATAGGTGCATACATATACATATATACATTTATATTACGTTGGCAGAACAAACTCCGGAATTGATAAAGAAAAAAAAAATTGAGCGAGACGTTGCACGGTTCGTCTTTTTGGCCATGTTGTTCCGATTGCGCAACGACACATGGTGGTGGAGGGAGGGGAGGGTTTAAGGTTTTCCTACTCGAATGTCGTTCGACGATTCTAGCTGAGTCGTGACACGATTTAAGCAGGGAGTCAGACAAGCAAAGAGATGGGAGTACGGAATAAAAAGAGGAAGAGACAGTTTCGACGAGTCCAGTTGACGTGGCACTTTGTCAAGTGATGCATAAGATCTAACATGTCGGGGTAACTGTCAGGCGAGCTCTGCAGACAAGATTCACGAATCTTCGGATGGGTGGGGTAACCTCGAATTTCACTGTTTTGTTATATTGCCAATTATGTCAATCGTAGACACGTAATACTAATCATGGTAATGTTCAATTTTAATGACTCTACTAACGACGTGCTCGCGTTGGTTTGGGTTTAGTTCACCGTACAAATGTGTGACTAGTGTTATGATACATTTATGATTCTTGATAATCAGGAAAGGGGGATCGGAATTTTACCAAAAATTTGATTGACTTTTTCTTTAATTGCTGGATTAAAAAATTTTTTTTTTTTTATCGAGAGTACAGGTATTCACGAGGGACTGCTCCAATGTGTTTCTCAGGCTGAATACCTTCGTCCCGTTTAGGATTTCACGTCAGCTTAGCAAGAGCGGTGACGAGAAGAGTAAAATAATCTCGGAGGAATGTCGAGTAAGCTCTGGAAGCTTCCAAATAACCCTGAGTCGTAATGTAAGCAACGAATATTTCGAGATCTCTGTGCCGGGCAATTGTAACAAGAGGATTCGCTCTGAGGGAAAGCTCTTGCTTGCTTTAATCATACCGATTAGGGTTCTCCAACTCTTTCTTAACCGTCCTGAACCCTGTTTTCCCTCCTGCTTTATCTTTTCTCCTTCGTATGCTTTACAGTCGAAACTCAAAAGGTTGAAAAATAAAAGGAAACCCCTGACAAACAGGAGAACCAAGACCGTTGCCGGATCTCGGGACACCGCGGGAATGATGTACGAGACGCATTTGTAACTCTAGCTTTCCAACGAGAAGACCACTAAGGCATTGACGACCGCGTCGCCGAGACCCGGAGAATTTGCCAGAGACACTTGCGTCTGGTTGATTCTTTCTTTTTTTTTTTCTTCGCTCGGCTCCCACTCCAATTATAGTCCTTAAATTCTCCCACTGTGAAACAAATGAATATGCCCGAAATGTCTAATTACTCGTATTCAAATACCAAGAATTCAATTGCTGAAGAATTACATCGTTCTGTTTTTTTTTGGGGGGGGGAGGGGGGTAATGTCAGTGATCATTTCAATATTTTCCTTTCAATGGCAATATTCATGTCATATGTCAATATTCATGCCATGTCAATGTCGGTATTCAAGTCATGTCAATGTCAATATTCATCGTGCAGCTTGTATTGAGGAGTGTCAGGTTCTGGTTCAACCGAAAGTTACAGTTTTGGGGTTTTAACGATACCGTTTTAACAAATATTGGAAATCTTCTTGAAGATCGATAATCCGAACTTCCGGGGTCATAATTTTCGTTCATTCGCCGAAGACGAAAATATCAGCGATACTTTAGAGACAAAGAAAGTTCGTAAAGGTGGAGAGTTCATGAAATTACAACTGAGAGGAGAACTATCGTCGAGCTTAAAGTTATAACTGCGTTCTTCTTTCCTCCCCTCTTTTTCCTTCATCTCCCTGTTTCGACCTTGTAGAAAATAGAGCTTTGAAAGCTGCGATGATAAGTTGCGAGAACCCAGTTGCGTTATAGGCGTTGAAGAGTTTATTATAAAAAGACGAGCGCGACTGAGATCATCGATGACGATGGGATTGCATTTGCATCTCTAACCTTTAGAGAACTATAACTCGAGAGATCCACTTGCCCCTCCAAACCCCTCTTCTCCTTGTCATTGCCCCTCGTATTTCGTCGTCCACGACGAGGCTATCAGGCAATGACGCGCATACGTGTACGTGGCATTCGAAAGGGGATTTTGTGCGGTGCGATGCGATTCGAGATATCGGGGCTAATGGACCAGGTTGCACCAGCAGGGCTGACCGAAAACGGTCCGCGTGCCAAGTTTAGCGAGCCGGAATCCGGCCCCAAACAGCGACCTCAAAATAAATCGCTAATCACGAATCTTAATCAACAGATCCTCATTTCTATTTCTGTAAATTGCGTTTGAGATCAGCTTCGTCCCGTTATTCCTAACGTGAAATCCAATTCTCTGATACGCGATATACAAACTTTGCTAACCTCCAACGGGAGTCTACTAGTGTTAGTTCGATTCGAATTGACTCTGCGCTGATGATTAATCGCATGGTCCACAATCAAAAGTTCTTTGATTCGTCACCTCATTTTGATTAGGAAGCACTTTATTTTTCGACCGATTATCAACAAAACAAGATGGTTGATGAACCATTGTATCTTTAGGTTTCAAAAGCTTAGATCGAGATCGAAATCGAATCGATCATTGAGCTCGAAATAAAAGCTCAAACTCGTGGATATTGCACATGACCTTGAGATTGATGGAAATATCGACCTTCTATTTAATTTGAATTCTACGTGACTCAGCTCAAGTTTACTCAACCCCAGTTTGCACATTATCACGTAGGTCTGAATTGGGCTTTCATCTACTTTGGATCATGGTGTTATTATTGTTTGTTTGTTTGTCTTTCATTCAGCAAATTGTTCAACGCGATATTTCGTTTTTCAGTCCACTCAATTAAATCAAACAAAACGGATCGACGAATCGACTCGCCACGCTTCAAAGTTGCAACGATTTAAAGAGCTATCAGATGTCGAAAGATTTCGACAGATAAATTAAAAAGCAGCGAGATGCAGAAAGAGAAAGAGCGAGGGAATAGTTAGGGTGTGAAACAGCGAAGGAGGTTGAGAACCATTATGTTGCAATTCGACCGGTCGTTATAGATAGACGGTCCTCGAAAGCTCTGCTCTCTCCTTCTTCTTGCACAAGTTTGCCTCTCTGGCATAGTCGACCAAACTCGTACATACGTGAGAGTGCATATATGCACTAACGGTCCCTCTTCATTTCTACAAGCGTGTCTGCTGTCCACGACAGAAGATCATGATGAAGGAGGAGGAGGAGGAGGAGGAGGAGGAGGAGGAAAAGAGAAAGATGAAGAAAACGACAGAGCCTAAGCGTTAAGCCTGACTACTCGTTCTAATTATAATCGAGGCTATGTTTGGATACCACTGGCGATATACTTTTTGGCATTGACAGCCTTTCACGAGACCCAAGTAGGCTTCCCGACGACGAGAATTCGCACGCTACAAAATGCATCAACGAAACGAGCATTCGAATTTTTCTCCCTTCTTGAACCAAAACTTACAAAACTCAAGTTTACTGGCCAATATGACGCGCGAAACTGCGACACATATTTTCATCGTTGGTCGTAAATTCGTTTCGATTATCGTCATGTTCGAGTTTCGTTAAATTTCCTCGCTTAGCAAACAAAATAATTTCTCATCTAGGACGGACACAGTGCCAACGAGTGATTGGGTTCAGCGGTTGCTGACGTCATCGATACGTCGAATGCATGATTAAACTCGGTCTTGGGTTAAGGGGGATCAATTGCCGCATAGACACGAGCGCGTCAATTCAAAACCGCTGTTTCCATGTTCCTTCAGCGCATAAATGATTTTCACTTCTTCTATCGACGACGATTCGTGTTCGTCGGTCAATTTTTCTTTCACCATTTGTGGTGGTCGTTGATGTATAAAGTCCAAGTCAGCCTGTATTCTTCTCAAATAAAAAAACTCCGAATTAAACCATCTCCTGCAGTAACTTCGCTAAAATTGATTTTATTTGTTGAGTTCATATTAATTTTGGTGGATTGCTGGATATTTTGAAAAAAATTCTCAATGATTCCAATTATTGGAATATTATCTGAACCGACCATTTTTAACTCGTGAACTCTTGGATCGAATAACACGTTTCGACCCTTTTAGAGGAGAATTTATGACGAATCATTTTTAAATCCGTCCAAAGTTTGGTACTGCTCGTCTTTGAAGAGGCAATTGAAAAATTTCATTTGACACACCGTGAAAAGCGCACTCAGTTTCTGTTCAAGTATTTCACGAGGTAGTTTCGTGAATGAATGCAATTATATTTCGTGTTTGGTTGCATCCAGGAGTAATGGAAAATAAAAGTAATAACGAGCACGGGAGAGGCTTGTGAAGGGTTACTCTGTGATCTCTAGAGATCCCGCACTACGAAAACGAGGTTGAAACCAACTGTATCTCGGAATCGGATTAAGAAATCGAGCTGGGATATTGCATTTTTGATCACGCCAGGCTGGCGCGGCGCTCTTTCTTCAAGCACGCCTATCTACGATGCTTTTTCCTCTCTATTCCCCTTTCCCCGTAACATCAGCCCCCATTCCCCCTCCCCCCTCGCAATGAATCAACCTCCTCACCCCCTTCTTCAGGGTTCTAGCTCCCCACTCTACCGACCATCCACGAGTAAGCACCGCGGGCTTTCCTATTGGATTGAATTATTAAATTCAATTTTTCGAGTAGTGAGAGATTTGAATTATTGAGCTAACCGCCTCACGCGCCTCTAACAAATCGTTTCTTTTATTATTTTTTTGCCTTCGTATCTCTCTTCTTCTCCCATTATATATATCCAAGTTTTCATCAAAGTTACAGTGTTTTATTTACTTTCGTTATATTCCGGACTCTATTTCGTCTACGTCCGCAAAAAAATCTGTACCGGTGTATCGCGGCAGGAGATAATAGGGGAATTGGTCGTTTTTTATTATGAGAGTGACCACGAGAAACACTTAGACGTTCGAAAAACAGAAGAGCCCATTTTAATCCTGATTGTTCGGAATTCCGATCAACGAAATAATCAGAAATGGAGCTTGATGTTTCTTTCATTGATTCATTGAATCTTTATTTTTGATTGGATTCTGGATCCTGTGATCTTAAGGCGAAGTAAAAATTCTTCCATGTGATACACGAGTTTAAGAGAAATAGTTGAATTTTTAAAACACGGATTTCGGAATGATGCACAGTTTTTTTTAATGGGAAATAAAATTTAGGATCTCTTTGTGAATTATATCGAACGCAACGGTCGAATTTTCTTTTTCATAGATATACGCTTCTACGAGAAGCTTTCATTGAAAAAGGATTTTTTACTTTACGAAACGTAAAAGTTATCCGTTTATCAGAAGGAGATCTTGAAAATGACTGTACCGATCCTACGGTCAATGAACGCAAAAGTCCGCATTATTGCCAGTGGATTACCAACGGGTTAGGTCGAGAGAACGGTTCCGAAGCGTTCCGAAGATCGTAGTGATTTCCATGGTGAAGTAGTCTTTCGAGAACACAGCGAACTCGTTGTTTTCAATGGGACTCTGAGAGTCCGGCCGAGATGACAGCAGACAGTATAAAAAAGACGTAGACAAATGGGGAGGGAAACGGAGAAGAGCGAGAGAGAAATAGAGAGAAAGAGAGAGTGATAAGAAGGACGAGATGGAGAGAGGCAGAGGAAAAGAGCTACTCGAGTGATCTTTCCCGGCTAGTTTTACGCTCGATTACTTCGCGTGAAACGAAGAAAGGATTGGAAAGGATTGCGAGGTAGAAGGAAGGGAGTCACGAAGGGTTGAAGTGGGGCTATCGAGCAGTGGAGGATTCGACGGTTGAAAACGTTGCTAGAACGAGCGAGAAAGAGAGAGAGAGCAAAGAAAATACTTGAGAACTCGAAACCAAAAGAGGAACGACATGTTGGTTGTTCCTTTTACGATTTTCCTCTCTTCCCGTGCAATCTCTTTGCCACTCTCCGCGATGGGAAGTCAAGCAAAAAAGGGAAAACCCGACGTAGACCCAAACGGATACGAAATAACTGGAGAACGAGGGCGGATCACGAGAGCGAAAAAAGGGACCATAGCTAAAATCGAAAGAGACCAAAGATTCCTTGAGAAGTTTTTGAGTTGGTGGCTGGAACAGTTGAGACTACTGTGAGAATGGAATGGAATACTTTGTGGGACTTGAACGAAGACTAAGAGAGGAAATCGCGAGGGTGGAAAAAAAGGATCTACCTCTTGGTTTGGATACTGGTATGCGATGTCATCCACATTCACCATCCTCGTGATATCGTATGAGAAGCTTTACCTGTCTCTCTCATCGCATCCAATAGTTTGAATTCAGGGATGTGGAATGAAGCTCATCAAGGATTCCGACCGCAATCCGCATTCGATGAATTAAAGATCGTCGCCGAGAGTAACAAGAATGGATCTCAACTGGATGGCCGACACGCTGAGAGAAAAGCTTCCGGTTTCCAACTCCTGCTTGCCCACGACCTCAGCCACTCTTCCACTCTTTTCACCTTCTTTCCCCTCTCGTCGTTCGTTCCAACTTCAATTGTAAACTCTTCGATCCCAATCCACCTCTGATTCTTCGCTTTCGTTCGATGCACTCAATCTCGTCCACAGCGTAGTTATGGTCTGCTCATTGAGCTATCGGATCACCATACATTAACCCCATTTTCGGTGACCTCCTCGACGATTTATTGGACTCGAATGGTTATTTGTCCTTTGAGAAACTTGAGATGAAACGTCATGGATCTTGATACAAGGTTTTTTGAGAGGTGAAAACTTCGCGGTCAAGTAAGAGCTTCGATATTCCTCGAGTTGTCCACAATCCCCAGAAACTTCAAATTAGCTCAGAGGTAGTAAAATGATATTGACGGTCCAAGGTATCAAAGCTTAAAAAAACTGCTGGAGCTGCAGTATTTTTTTCGAGCGGGTTGTGAGAGATGAATGAGAAAAATCGAAGAGGAACAGCAAAGTGTTTTGAAAGAGGAAAAGCTCGGCCTGATATAATGGTCGGAGGATTGTGGCAGAGAGTAGACCTAGCTGTGGAAAGAAGTATCAGCGTGAAATTCCAGCAATGGGATGTGTCCAGTGTTCATGCCGAGTACACATCTATTGAGATTAACGTTCATGAAGGAATGGATGCTAATAGTAGTGGTGAACGAAAAGTTGTCGGGAGGGGAGGCTCCTGATGTTGAAACGAGTTTGCTGGGGACGGAGAAATAGACCAAGGGAAAACGAGGGAGCTGAAGTCTAGGTTGGCTTGTAGATTCGTACCTGCGTGGTTGCCATCATTAGGATGGTGGGCCATAGCTGCAATGCGGGCACCCATGCGCTCACTCGCGGTGGGGGTGTGTTACTTTGCCCTGGCTCGCTTGGGCGGGTGGTACTTTCCAGCCCTCCCCCGCTGTATACTCTACGTGTACAGGGTTGGCTATAAGTGTGCATTGAATGTGAATGGCGCAAGAGGTCCCTCTACAGGTCGATTCCAAATGTCGCGTCTGCGTTATCTTCCAGCATCATCATTTTTCGATGCAGCACAAACGAATATCACTCGTTGGTCCAAGTACATTGGCCTTCGTTGATTATTCGGTTTCGCGTCTAGTTTTTCTTTTATCGATTGTATCATCAGGCAATTGGTAACAGCGGAACGCTGTTACCAAATTTCTGAATGCCTATGTACGTGCAATGTCCGTGCCAGCCTGGTTATGCACTATCGCCCGCAATGTTCCGTACCGAATCTACCCTCCAGGTCTCCGTTCGCACGAGGAATGGAGCGAGGTGGTTGGCACGAAGCCAGGTAGGCTCTCCGTAATACAGAATGGAGAATACATCGTCGTCGAGGCCTTCCATCGACCTCGCCATTCGTACACGTCCTCTTGCACACACAGGTGCACCAGGTTTCTCAGTCGAGCAGCCTGTTCTCCGCGTTAACTCCATCGCTCCACTACTATCCTCCCTATTATACGTTCTTCGAGGTAGGCTTAACGAGAGTAATCCAACGTTCGGGCTGTCGATATCAGTCGACGTATACGAAACGAGTCGTAGATCGAAATGGCCAGGGGTGTACCCGGATAGGTATAATTAAGTCTTTGAATAGTCGAAGTAACGCCATTACATTCGTTCCTAACTCTGGCCGTCATGGTCCATCCGTTCAAATTCATCTGGCACCGGCGATCGATTAGGACCACTATCAACACTTGGAGATTCTCCTGTTTCTATATATTTTTTTTCACCAAAGCTTCGTTCGTGTCTCGGATACGCCGTGACACCATTAATACACTCGGGGGAAGGATCACCTTGATCCCTCGGTAAGCAAATCGAAGTCTGGTCGGGAAGAATGGCAGTAACTCCGCGTTTATTCAAATGATGCTTTAGGGTTGAGACGTTCTCCACGGTTCGTATTCTACTCGACGTTGGCCCGTGTGGAAGAGTCTACGTACGTCTTGGCGTATTCGGAAGGTGTTACTAGACGCGATGGAAACGACGATGGAGGAGAAAGAATCGCGAAGAAGAAGAAGATTACGTTTCGAAAGGGGGTGCAAGAGGATAGTAGATTCGCGTATCGAAGGTCTGAGGAGGAGTACGAAGAGGCGTAAAGATCATTCCTTTCAATGAACAGCTCGGCCGAGTGGTGAGCGGAGAACCCCGGTTCGTTCTACCGTAATCTCTCTCTTTCTCTCTACCTTAGTCTCGTTCGTATCACCAACGCGAGGATATCGCGATCGACCTATCGAGGACTTCAATTTTCACGATCGGATCCTGGTTTGAAGAACTCCATCGTTGCATCTTCTTTTCTCCTCTATGCACAACTCTCAGTTTGAATAGAAATATACTCGAGCGGACTGTGTTCTATTGGCGGTCTCGATCACCGATTCTCTTCAACTCTACCATCACCGATATCCGTTTCGCTTCCTCTTCTTTACGATTTCTTCATGATCGAACTGCAAGGCTTCGAGAGCTTGATCCAACTTTAGATTCTTTCCTACCTACGTACATTTCGTTTAGATGAAATCCACCAACGTCTTCAATGAGGAATCAAATACACGTGTACTCTTCTCTCATCATTATTTTCCTATGTCCTTGGTACTCTTTCACACTGTCGCTCAGTTTTTACACCTGGATACATACTTATCGATAAATTCATATTGGTGAAAGGTGAACGTCGTTATTGTGGGTGGCGAGACGTCTTTCCTCCTCCAACTCACTCTTCCCGAATCCACCGACGGCGAAGGTTCAAAAAGAGAGCCCCCAAGAGAGGAAGGAAGGAAGGAAGGAAACTATCGAGGAATCGAGCCTCCCAAGCATTTCTTGCTCTAAAAGTAACCTGGAATTTGCTTCGCTGGGCAATCTTGAGGCCTCTTACAGATTCCTCGTTCGAGCGTGGAAATGCCGTGAAATAGCGAGACCTCCTCCATTTACCCGAAGTATCTCCTACTCTCACTTTATTTTCTCTTCTGCATCGAAAAACTTGTGGGTGGTGAAAAAAGAGAAAAAATAAGGCTCTTCTTACCATTCGTTTCCTTATTTTCCCATCGAGATGTGTCGCAATCTTTACCGACCATCTCCCCTAACAAATGGGCTATATTCGCAAGGCCATGATTTTTTTGAAATCCTTTTCCAAGCGCTAATGATTTGTCAGTGACTTATCTCTGTCATGACGTGTCAAAGTTCATTAAAGCTTAGGTTACAATATCCTCAAGAGCTCTAGGAAAACCTTCAACGTCGAGGATCTCCGGCTTGTTCTAGTCGGTAATGAATCGGTGATGGAACATTGCGTACCTCTACTTTGGTGATAATCTTGAATCTGTTATTCAATTACTTTCCAACTGATTTTCCCTGAAGCTTTCCCGTAAATAAACAATAGAGCAGTATTCCAATGTCGGTTAAGTCAAGTACATTGGGTTATTCCATTTATATGCACAAAGCTGTATCATCAAAACCCAAACAAACTCAAACAGGCAAACAAACAAACCCAAAGCTGTATCATCAATTTGTTATTAAGGTAGTACCCAAATTTTGGAAGATCAAAACTTTACAGCGGATAAAAAATTATTCACGAACAAAAATCTGTAAATTTCCGGAAGAGTGAATTATCGATTAGTCCGCGCAGAGGCCCGAGGAGCCAGCGATTCCTTAGAGATGGCAGTCGGGCGGTATTAACCGCGTGCACTCAGCCCTTTTCCCAGCTGGAAGGAAGGCTACGCCGGTTATACGCTTCACGGAGCTCTTATTACGGTACGACCAACGATCTGGCTGGCTACGCCTGGTTCCCACTTCTGGAATAGCCCCCGTGAGCTGCCGGAAAGGCTTCAATAGTTTATGGGGCTGAATGTGGCCAGAAGTGCAAAGTTCCATGAAGCTTCCAGGTGCACGAATAAACCCTATCGCCATTATCTTTCGGGAACCAAAATACGCGCTCGTAAAGTTAACCTTGAAATTGATCTTAATCACGAATTCCGCATAGAAGTTTAGGACTTACAGGATGTACAAAGTTAATTCGAATTTCACGTCAATCAAACGTTTTTGTGAGATCGACTTGGTGAACCAATTGGTAATTCGTTATTGTACGATAATAAAGTGAAAAAATAATCCGATTTGAAGAGTAAGACGAAACGCGATACGAAAAGAAATAAACAATTGAAAGTAGAGCATTGTTTACACAGGTGTCTCTCGGTATTATAGTCCGCAGGGAAATAATTAAACACGCATTTCCTTTCTCTTCTCTCTCTCATTGCCTCAGTCACCTATTCTTTTCTTCCTTTTTTTCCACCGCATAACGGTCAACGGTGTGCGCACATAGTCATGCAAGCTCGCGAAAAAAATGTTGGCAGGAGGGTGTTACTGCGACCAATCGACTTTATCACGATCGTGTATAAGGGGTAGTTTGAGCTAGCATACCCGGGTTGCACATTGCGTGTCCGGCTCATGTCCACGGTAATAAAATAATTACTAGGCTTGAGTAATTAATGCCGGCAGCTCGGGGACCACGTTAATTCTATGTCGAACCATTCGCGTTTAGCCCGTTAGGTGCCATTGAGAGGATACTTAATCACAGTATCGATTAAGTCAAAACTGGTACGTCTATTTGTTTTTTTTTTGTTCAATAAACACCCAGGGTAGAATTCTCGTCTCTCCTTCTCTCTTTCTCGTACCTTGGCGATTAATTATTTTCCAATAATCATATCGAAAAGTGATTATTCACGTACGATGCTGGGTTCATTTTCGATTGAATCTCTAATCGAAAATGACCAATCTCGTTAAAAGATGCGGTATTCGATCATGCCAAAAAATATTTTATTCCCAATGAACAGCCGTTTGATAATTCGATAAGTAATCGAAACTTTTTCTCGGCCTCGAAATACATTCGAAACGTTCGTGCTCCATAAATAAGAAGTCCTTTTTGAATGTGTGTTGGTGGTTGGAGCGAGCTCTAAATATTCTTTTTGCAGTTGTTGAACGCGATGACGTCGTTTGGACGACATTCAAGCAACCACAGCCCATCTGGTGGGTAGGTCGGTGGGCGATAGTCTAGAGAGGGGCGGGGGAGGGACCGGAGGTCGGATTGCACACGCGTAGGGTTTTCATAGGATCTGGAGTTTATCGAAGCCGAAGTGGCGTTCGAAAGATACACAGAGCGTGCCAGGAAAACGCAAAGTGCACACACTCGTACATACGTACACGCTCACACGTTGGTCCAGTTTGGAACTACGCAAAAGAGCGAACGGGTTGAGCTTCGCGAGAGAGCCCCGGGATAGGCGAGTAACTGCCGAGCATTACGAGCTCTTCATGGCGGTTTGGATAAAGCAGCGTATAATTAGATAGGGTGTAAGATATATTTGGAGCTTGGCCATTTTGGCTGAAAGCCAGTTCCTTCGTACTCCGGGCTCCCCGATCCTCTGGATTTCCCTTCTTCATCTCTTTCCACCCCTCCCGCCCTTCGTTCCATCCTTTTCCATTTCCTTCTCGCTTTCCCTCTTTCTCTCCCGCTCTCTCTCTCTCTCTCCCTCGCTCTCTCTCGGCTTCATTTAAATTCTCTTCTGCAACCCCTATATAATCTCACTGCAAACGCATGAAGTAGGCACGGGAACGTGCGTTGTAGCATCGCCAAAAGGTGGATATGAGGAAGAAGACTGCGGCGAAGTTTCCCTAGAGAATGAGGAACTAGGGGGAGATGAAGCGAGAAAAGTGGCGGCGTTGGAAGTGGCGGGGAGGGGGCGGGGAGGAGGAGGAGAAAGGGTTAAAGGGAAAATAGTGTGCTTTCAAGAACGGCATTTTCGTCCAGATTGGTTACACCATGTTAGAGTTTAGCAATCTCTGCTCTCTTTATCCCCATCCATTCTTACCCTTCCACCCGCCCTCCTCAACAATTTCCTTCTTAAAGCATGCTGTTATTTTATGAATCGTTTTGTAAGCTCTGTCGGAAACACTCACCAGACCAACACGAAGGGATGCTCAAACCGGGTTGTGGGCTAGCCCCCCCATGGAACATCTTTTCTTGATCCCGGATGCTTCGCTCGAACGAGCAAAATTAGCCGAAAAGAGAATGGAATATCGTGAACCTTGAGGTAAAAGCTGGATCCTTAGCGGCTTCCTAATGGAAAAAAAAGAGATTTTTATATTTTTATCCGATGAGTTGCTTCAAGAGCCCTCACTAGTCCTCTTTAGATCTGAGTTCTAGTTTTGAAGATTAATGCTCTAAAGATTTTTTATTCTCTCTCCTCTCTCTCTTTCTCTCTTTTTCGCTGTTTTTTGTTCAGCCATTTTTGTATCGTGATCCAGCCTAAGGACTCACCATGATTTTTCGTGCCAACTGGCAATCAAAGTCTTTCAGAATTTTAACGGTAGCGGTTTTATTCTTTTCTTCCCCTCTCCAGCCACCAAATTCTCATTAATCAATGATTTTTTATTCCGGTTTCTTTCACGCGAGTTGCGATCGCGTGTGAGGCGAAAAGTCCTCACCAGAATGAAATACAGAGGCAGCGATTAGCGATATCGCAAAGTCCGGACGAATGTCGGACTTCTCATCGCAACGAAATTTTCTCGGCCGCGAAGAAGACGGCTCATCGTATCGTTTGTGTACGTGCAAACCCCTGCGAGCCTGTGTTCGATTCGGTAAATGAAAAATCGAAAGTTTTAATCCAGTTTCAAGCGCGCACGCCGAGAAGGGCTACCGGTAATTGTGGAAAGTTTTGGTAATTGGTTGCGAGGCCTGAAGGCGCTTTATGTACGTGTGCGATCGTTCGATAGGAGATCGGCTGCATCCAGAATACTCTGCGGAGCCCTAAAGAGAAAAGGGCTGGAAGAGAAGCAAGTAAAGGAGAAAAGACAAGAAGAGGGTTGGTAAAAGAGAAAAAGGGAGAGAGGGAGAAAGAGAGGAGATACAGATTCGTTCGTGTACGTTGGTTGAGTTCGGTAATGCTTCCAGAGTAAAGGCTAGACGGCTCGGGGGTGAGAAATCGCTCGCGTGTTTCGCACCCCTGTCCCATTCCTGATATCCGCAAGCTTCATTCGATTGTAGCATCGCGAACGGACACTGGGAGCAATGGAGTTGAAGTAAGAAAAATATGAGATTGAAGTTCGCAACGAAAATTATTATTTTTCAATTCCTCTTTTTCTGTTTTTCACCGAAATTGTGAGTAATATACATCAATAAATATTCGAATTTTTATTGTGATAATTTAGAATGCAAACGTGAAGGAAAATATTTCCCAAAATAATGGAACTATGGATATGAAAAAATGAGGAAAGATATTTTATTGGGTTGGAACGATGCGAACTTGAAATTCATAGAAGAATAGAGGTTAGGGCTAAACTAAAAAGAAAATATAATAAATATAATAATAGTAATACAAATATAATACATAAATATATAAAAATATAAAAGAATAAAGTAAACGTATAATAACATAACATAAAAACAAATAAGTAAGTGTATTAATAGTAGAAGATTCGAGGTCCTACAAGCCATTGTTTAAAAATGAAAGCTGTTTGTCAAAAATTCAATTTTCGGCAATTGCTAATCTGCATTAGCTACCATCATGAAGTCATAACCAAGCCACAAATATTTATTTAAATGAAATATAAATAGATGATTATTTTGTTAGAGAGAAATTACGGAATTAAAAAAAAAAATGAGTGTAGAGCTTATTTTGAATGATCCTGTATCCATCTACGTACATTTCCCGCGTATATCCTTCGAGGCAGCCGGACAGCTTTACTACCGGCACTTAAAACTCCAACCACTCTCTACATTCTACTCATCGCTCTTACACATACTGGCGAACATTCTCAGCATTATTTACACAAAGTTTATTTTCTTGGGGGACTTCCCCAACCCTCTTCGCTATCTCCGAACCTTACCATTTTACTTGACGAAGAAGAAGGCAAATGAATGGAGAGGTTGAGAGCAGTGAATGCCCCACGAGCTTTGTCACGTTTACCTGTAGCAAACGAAAAGACTTTCCTAAGATTTATTTGCAGGTTAACTGGAACATCCGGTGTGCCGATTATTCCTTTACTATTTGGACAGAAATCTTCGTTTTTGATCATGAGACAAAATATTTTCATTGAAAGAGAAATTAAATGAATTCAGTGCCCACCTTGAGGCCATGACGAACATTACTACGTGACACACGAGTACAAGAGAGATAGTCGAAACATTTTAAACCACGATTTTAAAAGAATGAAACGTTTTCATCTAAAATAGCGACTGATGGGCGGTCGGTGCCATCGTTCTGAATGCACACAACAAATTTCATACCGATCAGTTCAGCCGTTTGAGAGAATAGTAGTTTCAAAGTTTCGAAGTGGACGGAGCCGTGTTTTAAGTTTTTAATCGCGATTTCTCAAGGATGAAACATTTTTAACCAAAATGGCGACCAAGAGGCCCTCGGTGCCATCGTCCTGAATGCACAGAACGAATATCACACGAATTGGTTCATTCGTTTGAGAGAATAGTGGTTTCAAAATTTCGAAGTGGACGGAGACGTGTTCCTCATCCCTGTAATACACTAGAAATGTGTCTCTTAATCAATGATCAGTGCACAGGTGTCTATTCCCCGATGTTTTACGTTCACCATTAACCGTATTTTTTTTTTTTCAAAATAGTCCATTCGAAAAAGCTTAAATGGAACGGACATGGCTAAAAATGATTCTTGTTTTTTGTTGCTTGCAGAAAGCCTCAGAGAGTACTTCACCAAATACGGCGACATCACAGAGGTCATGGTCATGAAGGATCCAACAACGCGACGATCAAGGTATGTTTCCACCGCAAACGTAAAAAAAAGGAGTAAATCGGAGGGGGGAGGGGGTCTGGAGAAGAAAAACGATTTCGCGGCGCTCGTTTCGGTATATTTGAGGTTAGGTTCGCAAGGGGACGATCTCAATTTTTTGTGATCTACGGTGCGAATATAATCCGGTAGTGTCGGACTTCCTCGAGAAAGCGTTCCCGTTCGAGCGTTTTATCTTCCTTGTCGTCGAGCGAGCGCGCTTGGAAGCGACAGGCCATTGAGCCCGGAAAAGCGAAGCTGTAGGCGGGAACTTCGGAGTGATTGACGAGCGAGGGATCGTGAGTGGGGTCGGAATAAAAAAAAAAAATAAAAAAACCATACAAAAAAAAACAAAAAAAAAAATAATACAAATCTTCCTGACGAAAGACGGCCCAAGGTAAACCCTCGCTCGTGTATCTCTCTTGTCAATTTTTCTTCCTTTTTGCTTTCACCTCGTGGCTTATCAACCTCGATCCCCCTCTCGATGTCTTTTTTTTTTCTTTTCCCTCGGATAAATTGCTGCGCACCTGTACGTCGAGAACATTCGAGAATAAAACATTTTTCCGGTCCCAGTGGGTGATTTGATACTCGTATTGAAACAAACCGTCAAAGGGCTTTCTAAATTGAGAAAAATTTCATTTCACTACAACCCGGAACGTCTAGCTTTATTGGGTCATTGAAAGCTCAGATTGTAGGAGATTGACACTAGTGTTATTGCTTTTCCAAAGTAATTGGTATTGCATTTCGACAACAATTAGCCTGTATTACCGTGAAAATGGCACGACGTTAAAAAAAAAATCCGACGTAGAGAACTCAGCTTAAACGTAACAGGATGATCCCAATGAACCGGAAATCTTTCCAATTTCGTACTCGCGATTCCTGCGAAACGTTTCTTTTTTATTTCATCAATTTTTTTTTTATCAAGAATATCAGTGCGATCGATACGATTGCGGTCGTTAACGGTGGCACGGTTGAAGCCTGGGAAGTAACGGTGAAAATAGTCCACTTTGGAAATTCGCAGAGTTTCGAGCTTATGCACCGGAACGCGGTAACGAGAAACGACGCAAGAAAAGAGATCGGTCGTCGCGCGGATTCTCGAAGTCATTGGAGGATTTAAGTCGCGGTTGGGCAGTCTGCGAGAAAGAATTTCGAGGGACAAACCCCGTTTGTAAACGTGCCAATGGCGAGGAGCTTCCTGGGCGTAAAATTCACCGGCTTTGGAAATGGAATATCGTTCAAGAGAGAAGCGAAATGGAAAAGGAGAGAACGACAGAGAGAGAGAGAGAGAGAGAGAGAGAAAGAAAAGGAGGCAGTCTTGGATGAAAAAATGTATAGCGAAAGGAAAAAAAGGATGAAATAAAAGTGGAGAGAAAAATCTTCTCCCCCCTCCCCCCACTCACTCCGCTCTCGCTCTCGCTATCCGTCGTTCTCTCTTTCCGATCGGAAGAGCCATCTCCGCAGGAAAATAATTCCCTTTAGTGCACCATCGTGTCCTAATCGTTTTCTTTTATCACTGTACCAGGAGCTCTTCTGCCACGAATCTCTTCACGCTTCGATGAATCCTCTGTGCTCTGTTCTCTCATCGAAGAAGATCGCGAAATTCTCGAGTTTCAGTTTGTACAGCTGATGATGCGGGCAATGCTTGTACATGTCTGGGACTTCGATAATCTTGGTTCTTCCGGTTTCTCTTTCTCTCTCTCTCTCTCTCTCTCTCTCTCTTTCTCTCTCTGAAAATGTTCAAACCCAACGCTCGTCTACTTTCGTCGTTTCGAATTTATGATTTTTCAATCAACTTTAGCTGCTCGTGTTTGTTCCGTTAATTTGTTCGAAAAGTCTAGCCGCCTTGCACCCGGATAATGATTATAAATTACGAAATTACAAGTCCCGGGAAATACAAAGGGAAACGCAAGCGGGAATGTTCCAAAGTGATATAACTGTTGGAGGAAACTTTCCGCAGACGGCTTTGTTTCAGGGAAGACTAAAGCGGCGGTGCCTTATAATGCACAGAGGATTAATTCGTGATTATGAGAAGGACCCCGATGCACGAATCTTTTCCTTCGTGTTTCGAAAATAACGAAGGAAAAACGGTGACAAAGACGTGGACAATTTCTGCCGGAATATTTAAGAACAGGATTTTAAAATACTTTGTGTATATTTATAAATTCGTTTGAATAATTATAGACTTATGATACAATGCTCCAAAAATTGTAAAGTTTTTTTTGTTTACATTTTGTTTAAATGTTCGTGGTAATACCAGGAATCAAGCTATTTCATAAAAAAAAGACATTCCCGTCGTCGAATTATTATGGAGATGAAGCAAGAGACCTGTAACGAGTTAAACTCAGTTTAAAAATACAGAGAGTATTTTTAAAATTACCACTGTGTGAAAACTTCGACATTTAATATTAAAAGTAATTACATTGGTGAGCAAAATGTAAATTTTTAAAAAATTGTGTCATTTGTATAAAACACAAAAATAGAATTTTACAGGTGACAAAATAATTTCTGTGCTAGAAAATAATAAGTTGATATAGCAAGACGATTTCATAGCTGGATTCCCAGCTATGATATACGTCATGGGAGTTTCTAGCTTGGCAATTTCATCCTGAAGTATTGCTTCGAGTATTCGAGACTTTTTTTCTGATCCATCAGTTTACAAAGCTTTTATTTTTGTTTCCTTTCTCTCTCTATCTCGCTCTCTATATCTCTCAATCTTTCACTTCAGCTTTCTCTTCGAGCTTCTTCGCCTCGAGGAGTCGTGTACTAGCAAAAGTCGAGAATGAAAAAAAAAAGAAAGAAAACAACGAATGATAGGATGAAAAGTCGTCAGTCTCGTGATTTCTCGTTAACGAAACCCAAACCCTCGTTTCGTGCAATTCCACAGTGGCCATAGGGCAACCAGAAAACGAATCGTAGCAACTTCGAGGTGAGAGTTAAGAAAAACTATCCAACACTCCATCGATAGTCTCATTTTCTACCTTAAACTTATCAAGACAAATACCTTACTTCCACACTCGCCAATACTTACGTAGAGGCAAAGTTGATTCCGAAGATATTTTATTTCACGGACTAGCCTCGTAGTAATCGCCGTCTTCATTCTTTATCAGCTGAGTTCTTACGTCTCAAAAATCACAAATCGTACTTGGAAATTCGAACTCTGCTGCGATGACGTACAAATAAATCATTTAAAAAATAAATCAATGAATATCTTATCTTTTACTTGTAAGTACGTTGAAATAATTGGGATAGAACTTTCGACGAACAAAATATCTGATAATACTAAAAATCGTATCAAGTCCAAATTTGCATCGTTGCAATGAAAAAATCATAATATTCAGATATCGGTTGTAGGTCGTTAAATAATAATTATAAGAAATATTAACGAGATTCACGAGGCTACAATTAGCCGATGAAATTTTGGGAAACGAAAGAAAATTCGTTTTCGTTCCATTCCGTGGATGCAAGCTTCAGCGTTATCGAAATGGTCCACAGTAAATCACATTCTCGTCGATCATCAACGACGATCCAAATTAAGACAGAATTTCTAATAGACTTATCGACTTGACCTCGACGCTCCGATATCTATTTTTTGTTTGTTTTATCGATCCGTGAAAAAAAACCGCGTTATTCGTCATAGTTTTTCCTCGCTTTTTTAAATCGTACCGTGCAAACTTAATTTTCATATTTTTCTTTCTCGGTTCCACGAAATACAAGAGTTTCAAAAAAAAATAATCGGTAAACTTTTTAGTGGACGATAAAAAAATACAGCCCCTTGGATGAAGCTTCCTGTCACATAAATGTTGGCCACTGAAAAAAAAAAAATACTTTCTCGATTCTTTTAGCGTTAGCGTTAAGAGCTGCCGCGAGAAATCTACGAAGGAAAAAATTGTACAACCGTGACGAAGGGCGAGGACGGCAGGGAGGTTCGATATTTTAACGCAGGTGCGAAAAAGTTCGAGGGATTGAGAATAGAAGAGTTTGGATTTGAGGGAAAAAGAAAAACCTGAGGGAGAGAGCCAGAAATCGTTTATGCGTTCGCGAACGACGTACGAAAGTTGTGAAAAAGCTGGCGGAAGCTGAAGGCCGTAGTATCCGTTGAAGCTCTTCAAAAAATTCCCCAAAGGTTTCTCGGGATTGTGTGGGGCGCTTGTTACGCGCGGCCAATCTGTTAATTCGATCGTAAATCGTCGTTAGTGGAAAATTTAGTTGGAAACTCGAGGAAGCCGAGGGTGGAGTGGAGTCGAGGTGGGGAAGGGTGCGGGGCGATAATTACACAGGTTGTGGAAGTTACGGGAAGGTGCGATCGTCAGAGTTTTCGTGGGAATTGAGAGGGTTGAGACGGGACGGAATAGGGGTTGAAAATGATAGAGAAAGATAACTCGTTTAAGGACGAAAGAAACGAGGATAGAGAAGAGAGAAGAATAAGAGTAGTAAGACTTTGTGGTCGTGTATAGTACGAGGTCGAAGTAGAATTTATCGGGAGATAAGCACCCTGCAACTTTCCACCCTTACGATCGTCATTCTTTATCGGGCCGCCGACTACGAAGGAGACCGTAGAAAGGGACGAAAAACCTCGCGCGAGAAGACTCGTTTCCTCGGGGCGCTGCTTTGCGAACGAGCTTATCGAGACTCTTCGGCTACTTCTTCATCCCTCCCCTCTTCAAATTCTTAAACCCACCCCATCGTGCTTTTTCCACAAGTGTGTTGCTACCACCCAACGTTCCAATTCTCGGTTCCCAGTGACAACGTTAAATAATTTAAACAAGCTCTTTGTTCAACTACCATCGCAGGCATTCAACGTTCATCATGGACCTCCAAAATTCATGTCCTTTTTAGTACTCGCGTAAACACTGGATTGCTGTATAATAAATTCTCCCTAATAGCGATGGATGTAATATCAAAAAAGTTCCTTCGAAGTTGAATAAAAACGGTAAACGTTCACCTCTCGATACGCAAGTAACTAAATGTTTCCGTTTCACAACGAATAAACTTACAATTTCCGAAAGAAAAAGGGCAGTTGGGAAATTTGAGAAATGTGGCTTTCAGGGCTACTCGCGGATAGTGGATATTTGTTAGGCTACGGCTGGTTCGTTTGAAGCATTGAGCTGGTTCCTGAAGGGCTAGATATCAGTTCGAAACTATATACCCGGAGGAGAGAATGGAGAGTCCGGAAACTTCGGCCTTAACGTCCCTTAGAAAGCTCGAGGTATCTCGTACCTCCGCCCACCTCCTTTATACGCGAGCGCGTTCTATAAACCGTTGGATGTTGTAAGTACGAATATACATAGACGGGCGTAAGCGTACGTGGAGTATTCCGTGTTATGGGATACCAGGCTAATACAACTCCGAGTCCTGGTACCTGACGTGTGAAATGTTGGTGCGCATATAGACGGAAGGTTGGCTATATGGAAGATGGGCCATAGTAGGCCGCAGGATCTAACGATAGAGCGAGTTTTCGTGTAGGAAAGACACGAGGCAGGAACTGTTGGGGGTTCCTAGTGCTTTTACACACGGTGTGTAATGGTCAGAAGGGGGTTAAGTAATTTATCAGGATGGCTGATAGGTCGCGCGAGCTTTGGAGAAACGAGGGTTGCGAATGTGCAATATCCCAACCGTCCTCCCCGCTCGCCACACTTCGGAAGCCTCACTCTCTTTTGTATCCACACCTACCCCCTCCCGCCCTTTGCTCCTCACTTTCGTGCAGGGAGTGAACGGCAATGGAAAGCTTTGAGTTCTGTCTCTCGCCGTTTCTCTCTCTCTCTCTCTCTCTCTCTCTCTTTCTCTCCCTCTCTCCGATGGGTGAAAAGCTTCGATCGTTGGTGAACACACTCGCCAAACCGTGACCAACCCCCGTGGTGTGAAGTCTTATCTCTCTTCACGTTGGGTGGTCCAATCGTAGTCATCCTCGTTTACCACGGTACTGGGTGGGGACTTGAAACCTTTGCGATCTAATCTTTGTGCGTGGGTATGTGTGTGTGTGTGTGTGAGTGTGGGTATCTGGGTACATCGATGGGTCCGGTAGTGTACGAACGCGTGAGAGATTCCGATCTCTCGAACTTTATTCTGATTTTCCTGCCAGGGCTTTAACCATTATCGTTCCATTCGCATTTCTCCAACTTGAGGATCAAACGGTTTTTTACGTCGTAGATGTTTTTTTTTTTTTTGTTGCTTGCTGTGTCCTTCAACTTGTTAATGATTTGTCGGGATACGGAGGCTGCATAATGGATATGCTATTTGTGGGTTCCGAGTCACTAGGACACCATAGCACGCAAACTCAATCCGTTAAGGATCAATGATTTTTTAAGTATTTTTTTTTTTTTTTTTCAAAACGTCTTCATCCGCACATTACTTGATTTCGGCAGGCTTGATGGAAGCAAAGAAATGCGAACGGGAAGTTGAAAAAAAAAAAGAAAAAAACGAAACGTGCTTCCGGGGATCTTCAACGTTGGCGGAAATCACGCAACGTCCATCTTCCTTCGTTCGGTAATCCTCCCGCATTGTGCACACGAGGGACTCGAGCTTCTCGTGTATACTTGTCGGAGCTTTTGTGCGCAATGATTTACAAATGCGTGCGATTTATGTTTGCTTGTGTGTTTTACAAGTACGAGGCTAGTATTAAGGGCAAAGGAAAATCGGACACGCGATGCCCGCGTTAATTCCCTCCCCCTCCCCCTTAACCTCTCCTCTCTTACCCATCCAGGTGCACAGCAGGTGTCCTCGCGTGGACTCGCGTTTCAAACCCCCAGCCGATTCGCATTCACCTCCAGTCCGCTTAAAATCGTTTCACTCGCATATTTACCGGTGAAGAGGGAGAAAGATGGGGTTGAAGGGAAAAAGGTGGACGAGAAAGAGGGAGAGAGAGAGAGGACGAGACACGGACGAATATCTCATAAACTCGCGTACGTTCAACCGTTCGGATAGTTCCACCCTTTGCACCCTCGCGATCGCTGCTTCCAGCAAAACCTTATTTGGTACCTTCTATAAACTGGCGACTGAATTGTTCCATATTTTACGACTGGGAAATAATAAGGGCTAATTTATTTATCGAGGATTCTGGTCCGGATGGATTAAGCATTGCGCAACAAAATCTAAAGTCTCGACAGCACTCGACTATCCACAAAAATCCATTAAAACATGGATTAGAAAATTTCCAAATTCAAGATTAATTTCAAAATTAATATCAGCTCACTCGATAAAACGTGGGGTCACAGCATTCACGAATCCCTTAAAGACATGTAAAAGATATACAGACACGTGACTGATGAGATTGAAGCTCGCAAAGAAAATGATTATTGTTCAATTGATCTATTTTTGTTTTTTCACCGAAATTGTATGTTCAATAGAACTTGCGCAGTGAGAACACGAGCGACTTTCGTGTCAAGCCTGCTGACACGCGTATCTCTTTCCAATTCTTTTTTTTTACGCGGACTCCGTTCTCTTTTTAACGGTTCGGTTTTACGAGGGAGAGCCGTAATGCAAAGATATTACATCGTGGTTGTACCGTAGGGAAGAGGCAGAGGTTTGGAGTGAGAGAAGCAAAGGGCGAGGCACGTCACGTTGATACGACGCACCGTAAACACCTTGGCACGAAGGCTTAGGCTGTTGGAAGCACGGTGACGTTTCTACAGCCCCTTCTGGACTGTGTAACGCCACCCGGGGTTGCAGAAGCGGTAATGCGTTTCAAGCGCAATCTTTCGACGCTTGGTAAAGAAAAGGTCGTAACCCTTTCGATTCGACGAAACGAAAGAACACGGCTTGTATCCTTTTCCTCCTCAAGCCTCTCTCGTATCGAGAAACGTCTGTCTCGACGGATGAAGGAATTGCAGGGCGGAAGGGAAAAGGGTCTGAGGAATCGTATCTGTGGTTATTTTGTTTAAAGAGAATGATCATACCACGAGTGAACTGAGGTCGCGTTGCGAGCTGGAATCACATCAAACCTAATCGTCTTTTCCTTCCTTTCGATTTTCTGTATCTTTATCTGTCTTTCATTCGCAATATTTCTTTGTTCGTCGTTTCTAACCACTAACTCTTAACGTTCTCTCCGAATCATCAGTCCAACCGCCATTCGTATTTTATAAGTTACAACGAGTTTTCGCATTCGGTTACAATAAATATTTCTATGGGTAACCGCAGGGTAACGTATCGCTACCTGCTGGAAGTTTTCCATCTTTCCAATGATGATGTAACCGATACTGAGTTAAACGAAGATACCTAGAAGCCCGGAAGTTCTTCAGTTTCCCTGTGCCCTCCCGATGCCATACAGTTAAATGAACAAATAGTTTGGACTTTGGTAATGTTCTTTCTAATTTTATTTTACATACTTGTCCAAACATGTATTACCAGCCAGAAAATACTACCGAGACTTCAAAAGCTCACACATTGCCCAATGTGAGAAGACTGCACGCCCATTCTATTCCTGTCCAAGTTTCCTTCACTGGATGCGCCAAGGCTCTTCGCAAAGCGGTTCGTGACTTCGTTTCTCTTGTCGGTGCAGTCATACCCCGCTTCCCCAAATTTCCTAGTCTTTTGGGCTACCCGGCTTTTCTCTAAATTGTACACGGTACACCTGTGGCCCCGATCCGTCAGTATCAACGACATAATGCAAATAGAAGAGACACGGTGTATTAATACTCGCTCTCGTCTTTCTTTCTCTACGGTCAGTCTTTTGTAATGCTGCGTTTATCCGAGGGCACGCGAAAGTTGTAGAAAACCCGCGATGGTTTTCGCAGATTTAGTGAGAATCGGAGAAATCAGGAATGTAAATAAAGCTGAAATTGCAATCTGTCCGATTGTGCTTGAATCTATAAATGAACCTCTTCAACCTGAGTTTTAATCACACCGAAAGTGTGAACTTCCTATGTGCCTATGGCTGGAACTTTTAATAACAGAACGGTCAAACATTACAAACCGATATTGACATCAAACTGTAACCATCAGAATCGAACTTCCGGTAGCTCGGATCCACGAAGCTTGAGTAAAGTTCATCAGAGCGTTTCGTGGGCGAGAACGTTTCGATCAAACGCGTGTGTACGCGGTCGTGTGTTTGCGATCATTGAATTTGGCTCGTGAAGCTAGACTGCTTAAGGTGTCTAGGTCGGGTGTCAGACTTCGAGGTGGGAAGCGTGTTCAACACGTTTCAAAGGATTCTGGAACAGGGCGTCTGCACTAGGGTTCCCGAGGGGGTGGGTATGATCATCAGACGAAACGGGATTTTCCCTGCAACGAGGAATATTGTAATCGCCCTTTGCCAAGAGTAACCCGATGCTTTATTCCAATACTCTACCATCTTTCGTAACAACTTCATCGTACAAGAATCTTGAATACGGGCCTAGAACTTTCCGAGGGCGAAAAGGATCGAAGAGGGGCTGATAGATATTATCAGCTCTTGCGGAGATCTTAATATAGACCTCGCGGATTTTCAGAAAATTCTTAAATGGCATTAGTAATTCTTCAACTTACTCTTCCATTGGTTGTATCGCAAAGAACATTTGATTATTGTCCAAAATCATACTTTGCTGCTTCAAAATCTTGTGTGTCGCAAAAGGAACCTTGAAGGAGTTTGTGTAATTTTCAAAGTTCAAATTTGTCAAACAATATTTCGAAAACGATTAAAAAAAAAAAACAGTTTTCTTCACGTTACAACGATGGAAATTCCAAAGCTTTTCTTTTTAAGGAAATGACGAACACGTTCCTAGCCACATCGAAATTTCAAAATCTAATTTCTCCCACACTATTCAACCGCTTTGAATGAAATTTATTGTGTATATGCAGGAC
>JAPYZI010002159.1:0-25563 GCA_030523105.1 Ophioninae sp. A BG-2022a | reverse complement strand
GCCTGGGAGGTCGAAAAAATTTTTTTTCCGTTTTTTGAGTATTAAAAGGGTGTATTTGATCGGAAATTTTTCGCTGATTACGAATATGCCCGAGTTTTTCCCGAAAGTGCAAAATTAGACTGGGAAAATGGGAAAAACCCATTTTAGAATGGACATTTTGGACATTTTTCTCTGCTGCAGATTACGGTAGCTATCGTAGCGACGGAGGTTACGAATTAGCGCAGTGACAAGTGCCAAGTCAAAAAGTATGTTGATTTTTCGGAAGAGAGAATGCGAGCCGCCAGTGAGAAAATCGTTTAACTGAATTTTTTTGATGGTCGATAAGGTTTTGAGCTCTGGTGGTACATTTATGTGAAAAATTTTGAAAACCAATTTCTCCGCTATTTCTGCATAAAAATAGATGAAACAAAGCTCAAAATGTGTACTTTTGACCGCTTCAGAGGTTTATGCTCGGGAAATTTGTGAAAGTACAATTCGATGGATAGTAGATCGCAATTGCTCCCATGGTAACCACAGCCTACCCACTTATTTTCAGAATTTTGGGAGAAATTTCTTTGGGAGAAATTAGATTTTGAAATTTTGATGTGGCTAGGAACGTGTTCGTCATTCCCTTAAGGCCTTGCTGACTTCTGATGACTCGAAATGGGTTTGGTTACCTTGAATGAAACTTTTGGCTCGATTGAATGTTTGTAATGAATTCTGACGGGAGATGACTATGCTAATTGCATCTTTCAGCGCGTATCCTCTCGACAATCCTTCTCAATCAATTTGGCTCGTTGATAAGTAGCCTTCGAGAATATTCTATTTTCAATCAATTATCGTATACGAAAATTTTCACGTTTGTCGGACTAGAATAAAATGACGATAAAAATTGCAATCGTTGGAGTTCAACGAGTTTATTTTTCAAATAAAAAAATGCATCGTTGGAGTTCAAAGATTTTATTTTTAAAATAAAAAATTGTATCGTTGGGGTTCAACGATTTTATTTTATTCGTTTATATTTTTTCTTCCGCTTCTTCTGAAAAGTTGCGAAAAAAGTTTCGCGGATAGCGTTTTTTGCGTGTCGAGTTTTAAATCAAAATCATCGTACAATCGACTAGGAACGAAAAACGTGCACATGGCGAACAGCGCGTAGAGCGTGGTCAGCTGGTGAGCTGTTCACGAGGACCGATAATCACGAGTAAAAATTTTATGCCTCGCCCACCGACATTTTTCCCTGCCAGACTCATCGAGGTAAACGATATTTGATCCGTAGTGTTTTCTTGGCAAGTCCGAATCTCAAAATTCACTTAATTCGCGAACAGTACATACGGCTGTTTCATTGAATGAGTTTTCGTGACTCGTAATTATACGCCGTGTCAAAAATTGTTGCAAACGATCGTTCATATCTATCAACGAAGTAGGGAGAGTGCACCCTGGTACGTAGGGAATGTATATCGATGTTAAAAAAACTGTAAGTTGGAAGAAACGTCTTGTTGAAAGTTGAAAGATTATGAAAAATGTTCACATTAGCGGAACCCCCTTAATCCAGTTTCTACTCCACCCGAGTGATTCGCTCATTTATGTAAACGTTTTGGTCGCGTCATCCTTGGACGACTAGTAAACTCTGGGCTAGCCGTAACGCTTGTACACACGTAAAAGCATATTTGTAAGCAAACTTCTTGCCAACATACATATCGAAAATTATTTAAAGACTCGGGGAATCTGCCAAACGTCTATTTTCATTAACGACACTCATCGGTACGTGAATCGGTGCGTCATACGTGAAATACCGTAATGATGATGAATTCGGGTATAAAATGGAGTTCAACGAGTTATTCACCCGTGTCGTTGTTCCTTCGACGCGAAGTTTTGCCATTTTGGCTGCGTCGATAAAACTCTTTCGATTCTATCGAACGAAAGATTTTTTTTTCGAGCGAAAAAATTTGTTTGAAAAAAAGAAATCTGATGATGGTTTCTTTTCATAGGACGTACGTGTGCTATGAAAATTAATCGATTTTCACATTTCGTACGGACGAAGCGATCGCGGTCATACGTGGTGAAACCTCTCGTTGAAATTGCTGAGGCAAGAGCGCATAGAGCAAGGGAGAGAAGCCTAGGCTTGTCCTTGCATTCGGGATATTTTCGTCCAGAGTTTTAGCCAGTAAAGTCTCTCCCCTTTTGCTCTCTCCTCGTCGTTTGGCCATTCCCGACATGGCCAGACTTCGGTCCGAAGCTATGTAAAGCACCGCGACCGCTGTGCCGTCAGAAATCTCTGTATCTCTCTCTCTCTCTCTCTTTTACTCGTGGATATCCGTCGTTTTTGCCTTCTACAGCCAAGAGAAGCAAATTTCGACGAGAAACAGCAGCGAGTTGAAGCAACCTCCAGTAGAGCTTGCTCCAACTCCATCAGCTCGAAAGCTTCTATCGTCACTTCTATGTACAGTTACACGGATGTACCAACTTGTATATACACTTTGTTGTACGGATTGCCAGACGAGGAAGAAACGTGCTGTTAAATGTTAGCAAAGATGGGTGTACGCTCCCCATCTATGGACGTTAAAGTCTCTTTAGGTACCACCAACGTCTAGATAACACTGTTTACATAAAGTCATGTCGGTTTTGGAACAGAAACAACGTTTTGCGGTTTTTATGTCCGGGGTCTGTTCGAAACGAGTGTGTGAGAAAACTATGTCAAACCGGGTAGTTGAAAAAAAATCAATATTAACTGGGTGATGGAAACCGTTATTCTTGATTATTAAAAAATGGTGGAGTTGCCCTTATCAATAATCGCCTGGTATCGCCGATACACATATTTTCTACGTTCATGGTGCAACCTGACGTTCCAAACGTGCATCTCTACCGGAAGTTCCACTGGTTACTGGATTAGCCTGTAAAGAAACTTCGTACGAAAAAACAACGTGGTGCCAATCAGAGTCCGAACTATGTTTCCGCCTGTTTCTTATTTCGATGTGTTTTTTTTTTTAATTATAGCGATTTATCTGTGAATATCAGCGCAAATTACATGCCAAGTGCAAAGCGTCTTGTTGGATGAGTCCCGTTACGACTTTAATTTTTAAATAACTATCTAGCGGTTTCCAGAAAAAAAGTTTGGTCGTACACGCTTTTGTCAGACAGATTGTACTTCAGCGAATCAAGAAAATCTGGTTTGTCAAGCGTGGATATTTGTTATACCAGCATCAGTTTTTTTCCTGCCGTTTGAGCAGCAAATACCGTTGGTATTGGTAATATTGTTTTCCGCATGTCCGACCTTATTGGCAGGACCCGAATAACTTCAACTGGTTCAGAGTTCTACCTAATAAAGTGAGTCCATTCGACGATGTTCGCTTGTACAGGCTCGCGATCACCTCTCGGTTTAACTTCTCGCGTAAAGCGCGAATGGCTTTTGGATGTTTGCCGAGGGAATCACCCGGCCGGAACAAAAAGTTGCTGAAAAAGTAGCTCCTCGTCGGTTGCTGTTAATGAAAATCATCGTCTTTCAGCCGAGAGTGAAGACTCGACGAATGGCCAATAAGAGCATACCGGCGGAATATTGAGAGTGCAAAAAGTTCGAAGCTAATAATTGCGTGCGCACCTCGTTGGAAGAGGCAATTCGTTGAACCGAAGAGTAACCGAAGAGCATGTGTACCGGTGCCGATTTAGCTGTAGGGTAATTCGAAAAGATGGTTTTCTTTGAAACGTCGTATTTAGAAGTCTACCGAGTAAATTAAATATTAGGTGTAGTAAAAAGTAATCCATCATTTTCTGGAGTCAACCAATCACAAAACTGGCGCGAGAGATAACTAAATCCATCTATTGGAAAAATCATGGATTTCTTTTTACTAAACCCAATATTTATATTTTTATTCAGTGATATGTTAAATATTGTTCAAATTGACCACGAAATAGTAGCAAAAGTCCAGTTTCATCGTTATTCAAAAAAATATATTTAAAAACACTGGGTGGTCTTTTTCGTCTCTTTTCGAATGCGACGAAAAACGATAATTGTTATCTCTGCATTAAATCCTAAAAAGTACGAATGAAAAATGTTGGGTTATTTATGTTGTAAATAAAAACCAGAGGCTTCGTGATAAAATGAGCTGCAAGTCTCTCATCCGTTCAATCCGGTACTACGTGTACAGGATTGTTGGTACGTTCGAAAGAAGTTGAAGGCAAAAAAAAAATACGTAACACATCGGCGGGGGGTCACCCTATCCAAGATATTGACCAGGCTCAATTAAAACGTCGTTCTTGCACATATAACGTGAAACCGAATTCGCTAAAAGTGCAAACGAGGGTTCATTCGATGCACATCTAACGAGGCGTATAATAAAACGCAAACTCATGAGGATTCGAGGCTCTTCGCGTTAAGCGTAAATTGCCGAAACAGCGATAAACCGAGCCAGAAGGTCCTCGATCCGGAATGGCGAAAAAAGCGAAATCTACAAGTGGAAAAATGTTGCTGGCGATTATTTCTCAATGTGCACTCGAAGCATCAAGTCTTTATTGTATATAAATGGACAAGCCGGGATACAGGGGAGAAATCGAGTCGCGAAGAAAAATCGTCGCGAGATAGCGGACTTTAGTACATAACTACACCACCAGAAGGAGCCATTATAACAGCGCGAGTAAATATAAACAGTTCGGAGGGTAATATTACGCCGGAGGCGTTTGCTGGAGTTGCGCGTCGAGGTGGCTGATGTGGACACTCTCGGAAGAAACTCTTCGTCGGTTGTTGCTGATAATCGCAGTCAAGCATACGGCAGTTAGTGTTTTTCTCCTGAGCTTTCTTTCTCCCTCTCTCTCTCTCTTTCGTTTCCTTTGCCATCTTCTTCGCTTTTTTGGTTTGTTCTTTTTTTTTTAATTCTGGGAGGTGCAAACTGCAACAGGCGTCGTCTTCTTCGTCTTTTGGTACGCGCGTGTATATTCAAACGAAACCGCGTGTCTTCCTCACCGAACCGTCCGCTGAGTATCCCTCGGCGTTCTCCATCTCCCTCTTTCGGGACTCCTGGTTGTGTCGTCTTTCCGTGGACGAGGTTAAGACGTTAAGATTCCACGTTTCGCGGTCACTCGCGAGAGAGAGGGCTTCGCGAGAGACCAGCCCGAGACGAGTCCCCCGGGGGCCCCACGATGAAAGACGAGAGACCCGTTGGGGGACCCCTTCTCGCACAACCATCTCCCGTCTCTCTCGTTTTGCCTTTTTTTTGGCTACCCTACACTGCGAACAGTCGAAACGAAAGGAACGGACGAGATATGATTCGGTGACGCTACGCTAGAATATCGACCCGAAGTAATAGGGAAGAAACGACGTAGAGAATTGCCAAAAATTACTGGCTTTCCGTTGGGACGAGTTGATTAATAATTTCTGTAAACTGTACGCTCCTGTTGTCAGGTCGTTGGATTAGACTGCTGAAGAGATTAATGGATACGCCCGAACAAAATTATTTTTCTTTATCTGTTCCATAAAAGCGATCGAATAACATCAGTAACATGAGTAATAAAGTTGGGAGTTATACAGCCGATCAAGAACGAAGTGCCGGGTTTGAAGAACTTCACGGTGAGTTCTTGCTGGTCATTTTAGCGTGGCGGTCGCTTCGGGGTCAGCTAGAAACAATTCCTGAAGCGCGAAACAATACCCCGAGCTAGAAATTCTTCGCGTACGAAAAGCACACGTGGCGTTGAGCATTATTTCGGTATTTGAGGTTATGTCTAAAAGTTAACGCTCAAATATTTGGAGTGGAGTGAAATGAAATCGTTACCGGTTCAATGCTTAGGTACGACCGTAAGTAATGGTGATGTTTCGCCCGTACGCGTGCGGTTCCTCTTCTCTTCTCTTTCTGGTTGTTCAATGAGAGAAAGAAGGAGAAAGTGAGGAAGGGGAGGGAGGATTGGTGGGCAAGAGCATAAGTGCAGTAGAAACGCCTGGCAAGACCCGTTAGGCTAACTTGGGCGTGCTATTTGCGTCTTCAACTATATACCAGCTTGACTTTCCGTCTCGTTCCCTCATTCTCGCCCAAACTCCCTGCCGTTCTTCCTCCGTCTCTTTTCCCCTTCGTCGTTCCTCTTATTTCCACCTTCTCTTCCTTCTTCTCGATTCCTCGAGCGCCAACCTCGTCTGGTCTTCAACATCGTTTGCCGCAGTTGAATCAAACCGCCGCGAAGTTTCATCGATGTGAAACGAAACTTTGAAGCAGTACGCGTATGGCTGCAATCCAACTTCAACATTGCCTCTTGCTTCAACGTCGCTGCTGGTCCACTTCGCGCTCCGTCACCTCGGTGCTTCAACTTCCGTCCTTCGTGTTGTTGAATCGAGCTACACTTCAGATTCAACCAGCCGCGGAAGAGACTCGTTAAGCGAGTGTATTACCGCAATTGACGGCCCTCATGAGTCGGTTCTTGAGGTCCGGGCTTACCGATAGCTCTCTTTGGATTTTGGACGTTTCGAGGTCTCTGGGTTTCCACACGGTGGTCAGTTGTTACGCGCAATTCACTTCGCGTATCCCGTTTTAGATCATCCGATGTTATCAAATGAACAATTCTATTTATATTGGCTTGATAACTTTGGATGTTATCTTGGATCAGGGGAAACTTTCATTGTTTGTGGACTGATCCATGTGCCCTTGGAGGAATGCATTACTCCAAAGCGACACAAGGCGGATAACGTTGAAGTTTGTTTTCTATTGGAACTCAACAATAATGATTGTATCAATTAAAAATATATATATATTACCAGAAATATCAAATAAAATTATGTATTATGATAGAAATAAAAAAATACAACGAAACATTTCGTCATACTCCAATCATGAAAACTTCATACCCATCGGAGAGAATTATCAGAAAGTCCTGCAGGCATTTTGGTCCACGGTCTTTCAGTTCCCAAGATTTATCTCAATAAGGATCCGCATAAGTGGGAACCGAACGAATCGTCCCTTATAAGAAGTCCCAAATTCACCGACCACCGACGTTGCGAAAAATCATCATCATCACGCTGACACGTCGATTTTTGCAAGCTCGGAGTTCGGCAAATTTGAGGCTGCCGAAAAGCGATAGACTTGGAAAACGACAGGTGTCCGGGATGATTATCACTTTCTCTCTCTCAGTCTCTTGCAAGACCGAGAGTGCGCGGCAGAGCCTCGATTGCCTTCGGACATTTGCCAGACAGGCCGTTATTATTTTAACGTGAAATACTTTGGCGATCTTCACCAAGGTAAATAACAATGTTGACGCCACTTTTCGGTGCATTGATGATGCTGTTTTCCCGTGCTCTGAATTTGCACGCTTTCAGCCGTATTAATCCTCCCGCTTCATTTTTACGTATACCCAATATTGGGTTTCCACATCTGCGGTTAGATGTGCACCATAGCTTCGTAAATCCAGTGTATTTTTTTTATGTCCTCGTGACCACTCCTCAGGGCCTGAGCCATTATAGTTTTCAACTGAAAAGTAACTAAAAATCGGAATAAAGAAACCAAATGATTGCTAATTAAATGTTTATTTCTGTTTGTTTCAGGTAAGCGGAATACTTGCTTTTCCTTGGTTAAAACCGTGAGTAAAAAACATGAATTCTTGGTAAACAAAATCGAGGCAATTACACATATCTAGAACTGGACTTTCTAGAAGTCGTAATTCTAGAGCTTCCTAAAAGACCTATTTCTAGAACTTCCTAGAAGACCTAGTTCTAGAACTTCCTAGTACACCTAGTTCTAGAAATAGCCTTTCTACAACTTCTCAAAAATCGCTTTTACAAATCATATTCAAGACCCAAGCCATAAACGACAAAAATATGACACAAAAATAATTTCCAAAACGTCAAAGTCGTACAAATCGTACCTTGATCGTTTGAACTCCCTCAATTCTCATTAATCTTTCCAAACGAACCCAAACTTGTATATTCGACTGGCTATTGCATTTTTGAAAATCCGCGGAAACCGTAATATCCGGTTCGATGAAAGAGACGAGGAGGGTAAGGGAAGTTAATAATCGTGATCGCGCGTGGGTCGTTCCAGTTAGAAAGTGACGGAATACGGGAGTCGAGGCGTCCTTGAAGGAACTCGCGGGCCCACGGTGGTTGCACGGATTGTGTATCAGGATTACGAGGTACATCTCGTAAAAACCACAAAACCAAGTGACAGGTTCACGAGAGAGTGAATTTTATGGTGATTATTGAGATTATTACATCGAAGGTCTCAACCGTTTCGTTTTCTATTCAAATTCCCTCTCTCTCTCTCTCTCCCTCGTTTCCATGGCCGTTCATGATCGAGGAATAGATTGAGAAAACCCCGATGCAGTTAAAACATTGATGGATTGAGCCACGCAACATGCGGTAGCAAAAACAGTCCGCAATAATTTTCTCGTTTTCGTTCACGACAAAATATGAAATATCTCGCGAGTCCTTGCTGGCATAGATCACTCGCTGCTTTCAGCGGTCCACCTCCACTTTCGTTGTCGTCCGATCTCCGGCTAAACAGTTGCACATTGTTGCGAGATGGGAGTAGACAAATAGTGATACACGAGATAAATATTTTCGTACGTATTAATGAAACAGTCGTTAGCACTGTAAGAGTGACCCATTTAACAACGAGCTACGCAAATAATTCTTACCTATCGCCCATTCGTTCGGTTACACAGTCACCAAAACGTACGATTCACCAACCACCGATCGGCCTTCGCGTTCTCGCAATATCTCTGGTCATCACCTATCGCGTCATCATCGATGTACACGCCGCAAAAAAAGTACTATTATTGACGAAATTCAAGAGTAATTGAACGCAGACGTACTTTTTTTTTCTCGAGGGGTAGATTTTGCTATTGATTTTTTAATTTTCTTTTTTTATTACGCGAAGTTTCGAAATGTTTCCATGGATTAATAATTATTGAAGTTATTGATAATTAATTGGTTATAGAATTTTGTGGAGTTTGCATCGTTTAAATGCAATAATCTTGAAAATAGAAATTAAATGGGAATTCTTGAGGGGTCCATTTTGCTAGTGATTTTTCTATTTTGTTTTTCGATTGAACCTTCAATGGGCAAAACATTATTTTTTCTCGTTAGAAATGGAACGTTTGAGAGTTGTTATAAGTAAATAAATAATGGCAAAGATTCGCAAATGGTCGAAAAGCTGTTCCCTTCCATTACGAAATTTTCCGTTTGTTCGCAACTCAGCCGCTGCGTCTTTGTAACGAAATAGCCCGTCGAGTCTTTGTCCTCGGGAATTCCTCGTTCATCACTCGTGACAGACTCAATCACTTTGGAAAAGTTGCTTTTCAAACATACACGCTCCCCTTTGTCGCGGTCCTTTTCTCGTAGTGCTTCTCGGGCGAGAAGAAATCTTCGCCCACGCGTTCAAACTCCCGGTCATCATGAAAAGACAGGTGCGATACAACCTCCAGGCTTTTATTGCGCAAGCCCCGCGAGCAAGTAACACGAGCATTTGCGATACATAAATAAAAGTACTTTACAACGATACATCGAGTCCAAGTTTTTGCAACGAATGTTCAGGATTAAACGAAAAAAAAAATATATAGAAACAAAACCAAAAAGAAAAAAAAGCGAAAAATTAATACACAGACGCAAATCCGGTAGCGAATTTATCGGGATACGATACTCTATATTTACAATAATGGATTTGGTGCTCTTCGATATTATAAATTCCAACGCAACGAAAGATATCGAGCGACGAAAAATTTTTTTTTCGCATTTTTGCCCCAAAAATAATCATTTTATATCGCACTATTTTCTCCCGATCTCAGACACTCCGAAATTCTTTGCCTCACGGTGAAAGTGGCTCCGCCAGATTTATCCCACTATCTCCCAGTTGCTATCCAATTTTTCGTTGAAAAAAGAAAGAGGGGAGACAAAAAAACGAGAGAAGATGGAAATATTTACATGTAAGCTCGAATAAAAATAATGCAAGATCGAGAGAGAGAGAGAGAGAAAGAGTCGCAAGCGCACATCTAGGCAAATCCGATCTTTGGAGATCCAGATGTTGTCCGAGGAACTTGCGTCTCTCTGGCCATGAATTACGACGCTTCGATCCCGGAGTTGAACAATAATATCTTCGCGTACAGCGCGGCGACTCTCGCTAGCTCTCGCGAAATTGGGTGACATTTATCTATTTCCGTTTGTACGGTGGTGCGTCGGTGGCTCTATTCGACGAAGGGGAGAATCACAGGTATTCGTTGACATATCTCTTGAACGCGCAGTGTCGTTCTTTTTTTTTTTTGCTTCAACGTTATTTTTATTTTTCTTTTTCCTTATTTTTATATCTCTCGGACTTTCGTCAAGGATGCTCTTGTTTCTGCGTGGGCGAGCTGGACTATGCGTAAAAGTGGCTCGTTACTTCGCCTCCTCCAAATTTAAATTGGTCGCAGCTACGATATAACGACTATTGGGTCGCTTCGAAAAGACTGCAGCGAAAAAATTCTCGATTTTCTCTTTTATATTCAGAAAGATATCGCGGTATGTTTATGTTTTTCTTTTTTCTTTTTTTAATTTTCTTTTTATAGCGTATTGAAAGATGGTTGGATTTGGTGCTGTTACATCAGCCAAACGATTGCCACGTTTCGCGATGATTGCGTCGATCTTTTTTTGAATACAAAAGAACTCTGATGTCATCAAGAATGACAATTGCATTGGGTTAAGGCCCGCTTCGAAAGAAGGTATTTTTATGATTTTTTTTTGGTAGATTGTTCATAAAGATATCGATGTAGGGTTCATTACGCTTAATAAATACACTTTTGAAATACATTTAACAATTTTTTTATTATCCGTTTTATGCACTTTTAACACGCAAAAGCGTCATTCGAATACAACGCCTAAATTAGTTGCTGCGATTGAAATTTAAAAACATGGGCCATCTAAAACACAACAATTTTGAATTGCTTCGATGTATCACTGGCAACCGGATGAACGAAAATTTCTACTGTACAAGCAAAAAAGAAAGAAAACGCGTAAAAATAAAATTTGTTAAATAATTCTAGTTCGCTCGGTTGCTCCAGATGTATAAAATGTGCGGTTAAAATTTCATAAACAATTGGTGCTGTAGTTTCGTTAATTTTATCATCAAGCAGTGTAAAAAAGTCGTTTGAAAATAAACGTCTTCAAAATATTCGTAAAGGAAATATCACGTCAGAAATGAACGTACGTTTAAACAGCGATAGCTCCACCATTTCGAAAGAATATTTTTCAACATATTTATTTTCGAAAAATGTGAAGATAAAAATGAAAAATTGGATTTTTTCGAAGTTTGAAATGGGAATCCTGCTTTAATAAAGAACGGGTTCGATAGTGGATTCAATCGAATCGTGCCCCGTCGTTCAACCCTTTCCCTACCCTTTCCAACTCTCCTCACCTTCTCTCAATGGTACTCTATAAAAGCCTCACCGATACAAGTCTATAAGAGACTTTTGGAGTGTCCGCATATAGCATTGGCACAAACCTCCTCTTACTCTCGTCTCGCATCTCTTCCTTCTATTCGCGTTGTGGCGTCACCCGTTATGCAACCAATTCCCAACTGGGGATTGCACTACCAAACATCCGAAGCACGTTCTCACTGGGGCATTCCTTCCAACCCGGTAGCCATGGTGGCCCAGTCCTCTCTTTCTCTCCTCTAAGACCCATTTTCAATTCTCTTCCTCAGCTATTCGGCAACCAGAAAGCTCAAAAGTGTCACGTACTAGGATTTCTAAATCGGCAACTCTTCCACTTCCCTAGGATCGTTGACACCTTTTCGTTTTACTGCCAATTTCATCCGACTGGGAAACTCAAGATTGATGACCGATCGATCGTTCAGCAACAACGAACAACAATTTTTTTTTAGAGTATTTAATAGGATCTATGATTTTCATCGTGGGGAAGTTAGAACTTTTTCGGCGGTTGTTTCCAAGCCCAATTTTTACACTATCGTAGTTTTATAAAAAAAAGATTGATTTTACTAATAAATATTGTTTTTTATTGGCATTGGACGAACGGGTAAGTCTTCAGCTCTTCAATATCGGCGTATTGGGTTTGATGACGGTAACATCCAAATCTGGACAATCGTAATTAACCAACTCTTTTCGTTTATTTTTCCTCTTTGTTTATCCTGATAAACAAAAAACAGTTACGATCGATAATCTTCGATAACTCGAGTATTTATTCTGTTGTTCATGGAAACTAATATTTGTCCCCTGCAAAATTCGTTTCATTTTACCAACCGAAGTAAATCGAAAAGACTTCGAGATTCGTGAAAGTCCTGAATTAACCGAGCACTTATTAGATGGATCAATCTCGTCGACATTGAAGAAGCATCGCTCGAGCCGTCAAAAAAAAAAAAACCATCGAAATCACCAGCACTTTTGGAGTAATCGATTATTGATAATTCCCCGATATAAAAATATCGTCGAACCGAATACCTCGTTAAATCGGCGAACGTCTTCACCGTCGAATTACGAGTGAAAAGAGAAATAGAAAACGTACAAACACGAGAAATAATGTTGGCGTCGTTAGGCATAATTCAAAAAGACGACGTATCGGGCCGAGCCAAAATAAAACAAAAAAATTGAAAGATAAAAAAAAAATATAAAAAAATAAAAATAAACGAGAGACGAGTACGAAGCGATGCTTCTTAGACGTGCGTTTGCCTCGATGATTTTAGCGAAGGTGAAACGGCAAATTGAGGGCCGTTGGAATAACCACTTGGGAAAGGAATATACATTTATAATAATAATAACAACAACAACAACAACAATAATAATAATAATAACAATAATAATAAAAAATAGACATCACTTGTGAGAAACGTTGTATTAGCACGGCCCATATAATTTGTGGCAAATGTACGTCTTCTCGTGAGGTAATATCTCGCGAGGAGTGTCTCCCTCCCCCTCCCTGGCTCTCGTATTTTCTAGGAGGTAATAGGTAGTAGCTTTAAGCGTACGAATAAAACGTGAAAGCTACTCGTGAGTTTTAACCCTGATGGTTGGATATCTGGCAGAAACGAGCTTCGTTGAATCTCTCTGGGTCCGGCACACCTGAGACTTTTGGATCAAAGTGATCGTACGTACGACACGGTCATCTTCGTCCATCTTCCTCGCTCTCGAACACCCTGGCTTGGTCTCGACGGCGAGCGAGATCGGCGTCATCGGTCGTGAGATTCGCTCGTTTAATAAGAACGGTATTAATACGCGCCCGGTTTCGTCTTCCTTCTCTCGCGCGAAATATCACACGCTCGGTCAGCTCGCCTATGTAACTGTAATAAAACGAAATCACGGATCCGACGTTTCATGAAAATTCGGAAGAGTCGGCTTTTTTCGTATTTTTTTTTCTTCCTTTTTCGTTTTTTAAAAATATGTTTTTTCTTCTTTCTTCGATTTTTAATATTCTTTTTTTGGTTTAATATTTGTTTCTTCTTTTTTCGTTTCCTTTTCTAGTTTTTTTCTTCTTTTCCGTTTTTTTTTCTATTTTTTTTTCTTTTTTTTCTTCCTTTTCCTTAATTTTTTTTTGCGTTTTCGATTTATTCCTGTCCGAAGTCTCAATGGATGTCGAATCATCGGGGTTGGGATTTTTTTATCAAACGATATCAAGTGATATGATGGCCGAACGTTCGTTCGGAACAAACAGTAGCGACTTTCGAAGCGTTGATAAAAGTTTGATGATCCATCTTCGAAAGATAATCACAGTAATCAGCTGTACAAAGATTATTCAACTTAAAATTCCGCCCACCCTATTCTGCGGAATAAACTATGACGGCGCTTGCCTCGTTAGTCACCCGCGTGTATTAATTAAATTCGTACGTGGATTTCGCGGTCCCTTATCTCCGACGTTCCGTTACTCGTGTAACCACATCTTCGTCTCACCCACTTTCGTCCTTACTCTCTCAAGCGACAGGTGTATCATCTATTTGCGTAGCACAGAAATTCGTGTCGATCTGTCACGATTAAACAAATATTACGCTGATCTGGCTTAAAAAGCAATGACAATAGAATAAATAAGAGACTCTGGGAAGTCAACGTTTTTCGACGTTCTCGGGAGGATCTTCGACGTTCAAATTCTTCAATAACACAAAAGAAACGAACAAGTTCCATAATTTTTTATTCGTTGCACAGCGTGTGCATTATTGTTATTTTTATTGTGTTTTTATTCGCTACGAATATGTAGAAATATTCTCATCTTTATTGTAATAATATATTATTAATAATAATAATAACAATAATAATTATACCTGTTAAAAAAATACTAAATCAATGAATAAATGACGATACATCTTTTTTTTTTATTTGAAAAAAATAAATAACTATTTTAAAAAATAACATTAACAATATCCAAATATTATCAATTATTGTATCATTTTTATATAACAATAATGATATATAAAAAAGATATTATAGAAAAAATAATTTACAATTATGGTAATAGTATTATAATAGTATTATATCAATATAATGATAATCCTCCTAATAATAATAATATAATAATGTTATTATTATCATTATTATTATTATTATTATTATTAATTTCCCTTAAATTCTTGTTATTAATTTTTCGTTATGCCCTCGTTATAACGAACAAGATGGTGGATGAAATATACCGTACCGACGCTTGTATGTTTTTTTTTCACGCATGTACGTCTTACGCTCGTTATGATCCTTTTGTTAATTCGCAATAGAGGGAGGGAGGAAGGAAGGGATCGAAGAAGAAAGCGCTTTGGCTTGAACCCGTTGTTGTTTATCCTACCTACACTCATTTATTTTTGCGAATGCATATGCATCAACTGCAGACTTGTACACAGATGCACACCGATTTTATATATCTGTACGTATATGTATTACACAAGTTGATTTATCGACGAGAGTATCGTACTTCACGAAGCAAGAAGCAATTAGTGGACCCGTACGAGTCCTGTTCCCTCCCTTTCACCTCCCACTTTTGTCGGTCTCTCAGTCCGTGTGTTTCTATGGTCCAGAGCTCACAAGTCCGCGGGTACAGATTCGCGTACACGTTTGCGATATTACGCGCATTGGCCCATGCCAAGCCTAAAAATATTATGGGGTATTAACTTCCTTTTTATATACGGTGTGACAAATTCAATGTCTTATTTACGATCGGTCGATTCATACCAAAAAATGTTGAAAAAAAAATATCGAAAATTCGGTTTTACATTCCGCGGAGGTGATGGGATTTCAACAATTTTCGAAGAAATAAAAAAATAATCGATATTCTATTTCGAATCCTCCAGAGATGATTGGATTTCAGAGGATTATTCAATTTTAAATGTACTAAACGATCCGGGAAAAAAATGGTTTGTATATACTGTCGTCGAGAACTTTAATCATCCAAGAGCCAATTTGAAATAATATTGAGATTCTGTATTATCCAGAAAATGTTGGGTGAATAGAATAATCAAAATTCCATTTTGGTTTTCTCAGAGCGAGGATTATTCAATTTTGAATGGACTAAACGGTCTGGCGAAAAAAGCGGTTTGTATATACTGTCGTCGAGAACATAGATCGAAGATTCATTTTCAAAATTTGTTCTCTCAAATTTCTACGTTTTCATTGACCAGTTTCTTATGAGAAAATCTATTTAATGCTTTTAAAGATTCAGCGTCTAATTTTGTAATTAAAGATTTGTAATACAATATGCATAAAAATATACGAAGAAAAAACAAAACCATCGCCGCGTCCGGATGCAAATTAAAAAAATGCATAATTAATTAAAACTTTTGAATTTAATTACAAAAAGAATTCCGAAATATATTTTTTTATAAATGGATCATCATACTTTTCAGCTACTTCAAAAACACGACGTTGAAGTTCCTAATGGAACGTCACGATTGTTATATTGTTTGCTCGTATTTCATCGTATATAGAATTATTTAAAAAATTAGATAATCACAGAAAAACTGAAAAAAAATTGATATTGAGATATGAAATTGATATTACGAGTTCAATTATTAAAAAATAAAAAAAATATAATCATCAAACAAATTAAAATCGAATTTGAAGTCAGCATCAAAGTTTATATACTCAGTGTCGTCCTGTATTTAACAATTTACTAATCATCGTATAAATGAATGTTTGTTACTTTTTTACCGCGGAGACTCGAACTGCGATTTTATAATTGTCACCCTGTGTCTACAGCTTTAAGTTGTACATAAGACATTCCATGTGGATTGGCACATTTTATTTTTGCTAAATATTCGGAAGTGTAACTCCTGTAAAAATCGTGCCGATTTTTTTGTGTTCCTTTGTTTGGTTTCATTTTCTTTGTTTGGGTTCCTTTGTTGCACTTCCAAATATTTACTTTATTTTCGAATTATTTTCAAGGTGAAAAGTATCTCCAACCTTGATTGTTGACCGTAATGATCACGGGGGAATGGAAAACCCAATTTGGATTCTGTCAAAGGTCACGAGTACGCAATGCACCCGTTTGCTTTGTTTATGTTAATTCCGTGGTATTGCGAACTTTAACTTGGCAGGAGTAACACGTATGCACGTACACGAAGCGGAGAAATTAATGCGAGAAAAAAAAAAATCGGTCGTACAGCTCGAAGAGATGGGCAAGAATAAGTAAATGGGAACACGAAGGTCTCGGGGCCATCGTTAAATGCGGAGGGGTTGAGAGATCGAAACGAAGGAACGGAAAGGTTAGTTGAACTCGGTGCTCGTCCCCCATCCTTTTTTTTCCTTTGCCAGAGCCGCACGCGGAAGAAATTCCGGACCTTCGGTCTTTCGTGGGTCCGATTGTTCTATCCCTCTCGGTCTTTAGCTTTCGACCAACAACAATGTCCCTAATGAAGCGAGATACTCCCCTTATTACCGCCTTTATTTCTCTTTAATTCTCTTGCTCTTGTCTTTCATTGTTCGATCTTCATTCAGAGCTACGACGTACCGCACTGAAGGGACCATTTCCTGACCTTGAAAGCATCAGAAAAAGACAATTTTCTCAACAACAACAAAAAAATCGGTAGGAAAACATAAATATGGAAAAATCAAATTTACTTACGGAAAATTTATTTTAGAATAACAAGTATGGTGATCGACAAATCGTTTAGGCGTTTATTTAGATGTACCGTAACAAAAATTTATTATCGATTTTTGAGTCGTCACTTTTTTATTCAGTGATATCATTGGCTAAAGTTTGAGGTTGGACGGACTTAAGAATAATGACTGGATCGATAATTAAAGATGAATTACTAATCAGCAGTCTAATCGGAATAATGATACGTGAGAAATTGTCGATTCGAGATATCTTTTCGTTTGGTTTAGCCGTCTTTGGATGATGCTCCAAAATTGTTATGTTGATACTATCTTTTCAAAATCTCCACCAAGCTTCAAAGACACTTGAATGCTTAAAATTTACATCGCACGAGCGACATTTTTTTTATTATTATTTCCCCGTCGTTTCAATCCTTCAGATATATACGAAATATTTCATTTTTCTCAAAATCGCGTTTTACTTTGCTAATAATCAGACGCAAAAAATAATTTCAGGCTTTACGTTACGATTTCATAAAGAACCCAAACAAACATCGATCTCATAGAAAAAATCATTAAATTGATAAAAACAATAATTTTCCTTGCACTGAAAGTTATCAAACGTAATCTCATAACCATCAAATTCAATAAATAAAAAAAAAAAAAACAATTTCGTTGTACTTGAAGATAGGAAGCGTCGATCAGATCGATACTAAGGGACTTCTTATTACAACTCGGAGATCCGAAATTCCACGGAGCATCGATGAGCCGTAACAAAACCATAAGGTCAACGATGTCGATCGTCTCCGCGTGTAGCACAGATCGCAATACCGATCGAAGAGAATGACGAAGGTATAACAATATAAAAAAATGGGGGCGCTTCGACAGATGCAATTCTGGTCTACCCTTGATGTCCCGATGGTGGTAGTCGGTTTGCCCCCGTTGCGTTCCCGTAGCGAAATTCGCGACCTCGAACCGGGGCCACCGCACCGCGTGCCCCTTTAATTAGCAATTAAACGACCGAATTATTGTAATAAAGCGGCGGGGTGCGAGCGAGCGTAACCGCGACTGTCGAGGAGACGGAAAAATATATATGCTCTATTGGATATGAGGATACACGGGAGTTAAAAGGGAGCTGGCCCCGAGTATACTTTATAAGAGTCGAAGAGACGCTCTTTTCGAGCCGTCGATTAAGGTTTTTCATCGACACCGCATAATTGGCGATTCAGTTCACGCGGAACGATCGATCTCCTTCTCGTTCCCTCTTTATCCCTCGCTTTACTCGTCTCGAGATATGATTATGCGGATGTTGGTGCACGCGCACGCGTCCATACTTTATATACGTGCATGCCGTATAATCTACCCCGTTACATCTGTATCCTCGTCCCCCCAACCCTCTTCAACGGAATTTGCTTTCACTCGACTACTCTGTTGCTTCTGTGCCCGTTGTCCCGAATGATCTTTTCTCTCTCCCTCTTTTTCTCGCTTCTTCTTTATCCTTCTTTATTTTTCTATCTCCTTCTCTGTTCCTCGACCCCCTTAATTCATCCGGTCTCGCATTAATCTACATCTCATTAAATCGCAATGCAATGCCGATCTCATTGTTTCGTCGATTTATATTTATCGCGCATATACAGCACGCGAATATATAATCGCTTTATCGAGAAAGGTATTTGGCCGAAGATCGTTTCGTTTCGTTTATACTTTTTGTTTCTTTTTTTTTCTTTTTTTGTATTTTTTTTTTTTTTTCGGCCTCTTTTTATTAACGGTACGTGGCATCGAGAAGTAACGGAGAAGGGCCGCGTAGTCAGCTGATGATTCGTGTTTTTCTTTTCTCTTTTTTCTCTCTTTTTTGATAATTTTACACTTATCGACTGGGGCAGCACAGTCGTCACGGAGATAATTAATGATTCGAGTAGGGGCTGATGATATGAACAATTCGAATATCTTGAAGTTCGATTCGTTGATAAATCAGTGAACGGAAACACGGTTTTGGTGTCTCGATAGTTTGCAAACATCGAGTATTTTCTTTTGGAGAATCAAATAAATCGTTTCGGGTGATCGCTCGATGTGGAAATTTCATTGATTTTTCTTATTTCGTCGAGATTGTTTCAGTCGTCGACTGAGACTCGTTTATTTATTTTTTTTTTTTTCGTTAAAGAGTTAAGTCAGAAAAAGTTCGAAAAATCGTTAATTCGTTCAGAGAATTGAAATTTAAAAAGGCTTGATATATAGTTGCACAGTTTGCAAATGCCAACGAATCGAAAATCATTTCGCTTCGATTATTGATAATTCTTTCAATGATTCGAAGCTCCGAAGATCTCGCAGTCATTTTCAAGGCTTCTCGATTAGCGATCTACTTCCAAAACGTAAAAAAAAAAAAATACAATTTTGGATACTGATGAAAATAAGAAAAAGAGAAAAAAATATCGTTGCATTCCAGCGACTGCGCAAACTGCAACTTCACGTTTGCGCAGTATTCAACTCGGAGGAAAAGCGTAGCTGTTTCATTCGCGATTTCGCATAATCTCGGTTACTTCCGCAACATTATAATGCAGAACGAGAGACTTCCTTAACGAGTCGTTCACCGGAGGATCGTAGTCACCCCGGGTAGTTATCCAGTAAATCCTTGAACGTTGAGAATGACGAATAAATTTATTTCAGCTTAAATATATAACCGCGTCTTGGGAGTTGTCAGCGAGAATGAAACGGGACATCAGACCGGGTTGTATATTATATTGTAAAATCAGGCGTTTGCGAAATTTCTTGCCGTGCGTGCCCAGGTGACTTGTGAAATTCAAATCCTGTCTCGTCCTCTCTTTCTCATTCCCTATCTCGCTTCATCTTATTCAATCCTTATTCTTCGTTTCCTTCTACCTCGTCTCTCCTTTTCCACCTTTATCACGGGAATAGCGTGCACGCGGGCGGGCTCGCGAATAATCGTAAAACGTTTTCACGTGTGTCCTCGTCCCGACCGAAGGCAGAAGAACGCGCCAGGGTCCGCAAGTGCAAACGCCCGGTTGATGCACTTGGCGTTATGTAGGTGAATACGTTTATGCGGGTCGAGAACGCCAACTTCCACCCGTGGAACAATAAAAAAATCCCTTCCCTCCCCCACCGCTACTTTTTTTGTGAATTAAAATTCAACCGGCAAGTATTTGGTCGTAATGCGAATAATGGATTCAAATTCTTCATCCTCGGAAACGTAACTCGTTTTGTTTGTCCATTTGATATTATCTTCGAAGACGAAAGGAAACGTATTACGCTTTCTGATGAGGCAGATTCATTTTTTATTCGAAGAGAGAAAAAAACTTCGTAAAATGATCAAATATCCAATAATTCACATTTGCCAATTATTGAAATTGAAAATAAAGGTTTAAACAATCATTCTCGAGCTTTTTTTTTAAAGATTACGTTTGAAAATAATAAATAAAAAGATTTATTTTTTATTTTCTATTTATATTTATAATAATATATATTTATTTTATTTATAATAATGTAAAGAAAGATTTCTTTTTTTTATATTATTTTTATAATTTAGAATATTTTTAGAAAGATTACTTTAAAGAAATGAAATTAAAAAATCAACGCTACATCCTCGCTAGAAAAAATTAAAATTCCCGTTTTCTATAATCGTTTCATTCATGTGTCTATCTCATACATAAATGTGTTCGTTCGTATATATACATCCGCTCTTTTTTTCGTTTCTCCTTTTTTTTTTTTTGGGTTTCCGTCATTAACGGACGAGGTTGGTTCGCGAAATGAGGATGGGCCTCGTGTCCTTCTCCGTCTGTCTCTTGTAGTCCACCCTCCCCCCCCTTTTCCTCTGCGCTTTATCCGTCACAGACACGCTGCGGCAGTCCCCCGTCAATCAGTGTCGCTTACGAAATATTAAAAATAGTATCCCAGTCTACGAGCACCCTCTATATATCGAAACCCGTCAAATGTATATGTACTTATATCTATTAACGCCTATTCTATATGTGGAATACGTTTACCGGCGCTAACGTCTAGCGAGGGTTGCCCGAGAAGATTCAATCTCGCCCATGCATTTTTCTCTTTCATTAACAGCTGCAGGATAAATTAAGATTCATTTCATAACTCCGGGTTATGGTAAAATTTAATTTAAAAAAGGATAAAAAGACGAGAGATAAATTTTGATCAGATTTAAAAAGTAAATGCAAAAGGGTTTACTTTGAAACGGTAAAAAATGAATTTTGGTTACGCTTAAATTAGGGTGAATTTATTTAGTAAAATTTCGGAAAAATTCAATTTAAAAAAGGGTAAAAATGAAAATGTTCAAGGTATAATAGGGTTCAAAAATAAATGTTGAATGGTTGGGTACGGTTAATAAATACATTTTCTGCAGTTGGCTAGCTTTAAGTAAAATATAATTAAATAATTTAATATTTAAATGATAATAACGATGAATTTAATTTAAAAAAAAGGGTAAATAATACATGCAAATTAGCATTCAAAATTTAATTGCAAGGGTGAGAAATAAATGTAGATTAGATTTGAATTATGGTACGATTTATTACGAAACAATTGAGTTTAGGTATAAAAAGAATTCTCCAGCAATTATTACGATTTAATTTTGTTGCTTAAAAGGGATCGAGTCTTATCAGAATCGCAGCGAATTGTAAAATGATTTTAGGCTAAAGATTTCAAGGGCATCATAATTCATCCACTCTTGGCTTGAGCCAAGTGAATAGTAGCTTGCATTTGTTGATTGCTTGAAAGCGTAATAGGTGGTGAACATTTTTATCGACGTCTAGACAATATTAGCTAGAAGAAACTGACGAGTTTCCGGTTTGGTAAGGATTCAAGAATTTCATTCTCGCTGTCGGGTAGTATCTGTCGTGACGACGCGCCGGAGAGAGAAAAAACGAGAGTTTCCGTCTCTCTCACTCTCTCGCTCTCTCTTGACGATTTATGAATTCTCTGTTCGATAGAAAAGAGCCCCGATGCACTCTGGCACGTATATAGATATTCCGTAATACCTTACGTACGCGAATCTCCACGTAACACGTTTCATTCGCGGCTTCTCTGAACCCGCAAATTGGCAAGTTAACAAAATTTTCCTCGATCCTTCCGGATTCGCATTATTTTTGTGGGCGAAATTGTCTTCGTTTACGGATACACGTCACGATCGAAATCTCGACGTTCTTCACTCGAAATAATTGCAACTGATTTCGGTTGACATTATTTTTCTTTAACGAAGCGCTTAATTAGCTGTATCTTCATATTAATTAATATTAATATCAGTAATAACACTGATATTAATGACAATTCATTATAAACAAAATTTTAATAATAAAATGTATATTATAATGATTTTAATATAATTGATATCACATTATTTCGTGTGTTCGTTTGGGTTTGGATTTGTATCAATTTAAAAAAATATAATAAAATAATTCAAATGAATTTATTTGTATTTCAAATCAATACTAATACAATTCGTTTTTAAGAATTATTAAAATTAATATTGGCAGTACGATTAATAGTAAATAAATGTCTGTAATAAAATGAATAATATAAATATTGATATTAATCTTATTTACTCAATTTCTTCAATTTTTATTCGCATTAATATTGAACAAATTGAGTAAATAATGTTTATATTTAATACGAACGTACTTTCTGAATGTATAATTTATAAAAAATACAATTTATCTTTTCTGATCGTTGAATCGCAAGCTGATGTCATAATCGACTGAACTATTCGGGAATTTCGTATAGGAGAGGGAGGAAAAAGACAATTCTCATGCAGAGCGAAATTACCAGCGAGAAATATTGTGCCTCGAATCTTTACATCTCACTGAGCGAGCCTGCGCGCAAATAAGCATGCCTGTATCTATCGTTTTATGAGGTCTCGGATAAACGATCATTTCCCCGCCCACCTACAAATGTATATGCTTAAAACAGCGGCATGGGTGTGATAATATAATTTTGCTCTCGTCTCGAATACCATAAAGACCTCTCACTTCGTGTCGCGGAAAGCCATATCTCGCATTCATGCATACTCCACGGCCTACGGGTATGCTTCCATCTTTATAGTTCCCTATCTCGAATAGTTCATCTGTAACAAACCTTTTGTGTTTTACGATTGTTTGCTCGAGTGAAAACACTTTGCACGTTTTCATACGTCCCAGTATTAAAGCAAGATTCTACTTTGGGTGCTCGAACAAAAAGATCGTTTTCACGAATTTTTTAACGATATTACGAATAAAGACATCGATGCAAAGTTTGTTCGACTTCGTAAATACAATCTTGAAATACATAGAACCATTTTTTATTATACGTTTTATGCGCTTTAAACGTACGAAAACAACTTTCGAATGCAAAGGTACGAACGAACGATTTTTAATTAAATGAATTTTAAATGAACATTCATTGGAGCACGGAATTTCCGATTGTTTATGCTTCGTAAGAATTCGAAAGAATTACGGTTACGTTTAACGAAAATGTTTACATTGTAAGTTTAGTTTAAATAATTAAAAAACAATGGAGTATGAAAAAAGAGTCGATTTTCGTCACCCTTAAAATCGAATCGATTTATATATAGTATATTCAGCCAGATTATGGAAGAGGGAGGGAGCGAGTGCATTATTGCTACGAATTGTACTTTATCTCGAGCCACGAATTAATCTCGCCCACGCACTGCACTGACGTAACACACATTGGACCTCGGTGATTTCTCCTTCTCGCTCGATATGTTCCCTTTTTTTTTTACACGCGCGTAAGGTCTTGTAGTTTACTTAAAATGTTCATTTTTTAATTTACGTTAAACATAAACTTGTAATGTAAACATTTTCGTTAAACGTAAACGTAATTCTTGCGAATTTTTAATAAGCCGTGCATAGCCAAACAGAAATTCCATGATCCAATCAATATTTATTTCAGTCATTTAAATAAAATTGCTTTTACAAAAAATTCTAAAACACTAAGTATAAACGAAAATAAAACTAATTGGATTAATCTAAATTAATTAAATATGTAAAAAAATCATATCGAAGCGTTTTTATTCGCTTGAATGAGGGAGAGGAACATTTTTTAGGTTCAACGGAGGCTGGCGTCACGCGCGTTACGAAATAGACTTTGCGAGGTTCAAAGGAGGCTCCAAATAAAAAATTAGGTTTTCAGTTTCCTTTTGCGAAATTCACAGTCCCGGGGGGTTTCACTCGAGTGTACCGAGCCGCCAACGGGAAACGATGCGGATTTCGAGAGTACTCTACCGGTACTTTGCTCGTTGTCCGGCGCGGGTGAAATAAAGTTCGTCGTTCCGAGCGTCTCGTAAGGCACATTCGGGCATGTCCTCTTGCTGGGATTTCGCGGTGTTTCTTTTTATTTTTATTTTTTCTTTTTTCGTTTTCTCTCTCTCTCTCTCTCTCTCTCTCTCTCTCCGTGTGTCTTTTGGTCCGTAACGTGCGGAGACCACCGTACTCTCGAAGTCACCTGAACACTACATCGATCTTTCGCGAAAGGTTGCCGCTCGGTTTCCCCACCGATTTCTTCGCAAGCCCATACGCGCTCCCCTGTTTCTTCTCTCTTCCATCTTTTTTTTTTTCTTTCTTTTTGCTCCTTTCTTTTTCCAACGCTCTTTTTTTGCGTTCTTTTTTTGTTTTTTTTTGTGTGTTTTTTTTCATCTCACTCACTGATCCTTGCGACAAGATCGAGGATACGGGCGACCCGAGTGCACGAGATATTTGCCAGCGAGAATTATTTTTATCCTCACGTCCTCTCGAATGTGTAGAACCGTCTGTGCGGTGCGTGTTCCATACGACGATCGATGAAGGAGAGAAAGGAAGTATCTTCGCTCGTGGCACGCCGGGAATGCCGCGTGTTCACTTTGGACGAACCTTTACTACTTCGCAATTTATACACTGCCCTTCAAAAGTTTACGGACCTGTGTGTTATGGAGGTGACAACGGAAGTTTAATTGACGTATTACTGGATGGCTGTTAAAAAATCGATATAATTCCTGACAATTTGAGGAATTATTGGTTTTTGAATATTTCGATTCGATAGACACTTTCGATTTATTATAACGTCCAGTGAAATTTGAAAATTTCAAGGAGTTGGGGGGTGGATTCGTTTTTTAATACAGAAGGCTTCGATAGGCCTAGGTAAGAGGTCCGAACGCGTTTTTTTTTTTCGATTCTGAAATAGTTTTGAGAGTACACCGATCGTAAATTTTCTGCTGATTACGAATATCATCGAATTTTCGTTGAAAGCACTCCACAAAGCAAAAAAAATCGGGTTTTTAGAAGTTTTTTAGGATTCTTTCATAGAAATTTTGGATTTTTGGGGGAATTAATGGTATATTTGTGTTCAGGGGATCAAATTACATCGTAAAGGACCTATAAAAAAAATATTAAAAATCAAAATTTTTTTTCGATTTTTGAGCAAAATACATTTTTTCACTCAATCATCGATAACTTTTTTCCCTTTGGGATTTGGTACTCCACTTTGCGCTCAATCTTTTCGTTATAATTTTCCCTTCAAATTGCTTTTTTAATCATTGAAATCTGATGATTTTTCGATTTTTGGCAGAATTTCAAAGTTGGACCATCGATTTTTGCAAATTTTTCCATACATACCCCTTTGCGTTTTTTTTAG
>JAPYZI010002158.1:26606-53956 GCA_030523105.1 Ophioninae sp. A BG-2022a | reverse complement strand
TCGAGATTTTTTCCTGCTGCAGCTTACGGTAGCTATCGTAGCGACGGTGATTACGCATTCGCGCAGTGAACAACTGACAAGTGACAAGTAAAAAAATATATTGATACTTCGAAAGGATGCAAACACCGATCGTAGCTTGCAATTTTTCCCATGGTAACCACAATCTGCACAATTTTTTTCAAAATTTTGGTACATGCCGAGCATGTTCCTCTTAGAGCGAGCGTTCTGCATACACACAATACATTTCATATCAATCGGTTGAATAATATGGGATAAATAGGATTAAAAAATTTGGAGGTGGCTAGGAACATGTTCGCCATTCCCTTAAGTGATTTAACGAGCATTGAGTTTGCTAACAATTATTAACTCACATAGCATGCGAATTACAACGACATTAGATATTACATAAAAACAATTAGATAATATATTAAACATTTATTTTTAAAAAATTAAGAAACATTCACGAAACTTTAAAAAACGTTAGAATCAATTAGATATTATATAAAACGAATTAATTTAATAATCATTTCTTGTTACATAATATCTAATTATTTAATTCAGCAATTTCTCATTTGTTCAATGACTTGATCAAATTAATAAGTAATATACGCGAAATAATCTCGAGGCTTCATTATTTCGTCACAAACGAAGAAACGGATACGAATTATAGCATTCCGACGATTACCAAGGTATCGCGACAATGACGAGTGGGACAATGCGCGAAGCCCGACGCGATACGAAGAGGCGTCATGGGTGCACAGCATTCAGAGCTGCACACTCTCGGTCTTCGTTGCATATGTGAAGAGTAACACCGTGATTCGGAGGGGTGAGGGTTTGGGTCGAAAGGCTGAAAGACCGAGAGAGCGAGAGGGAGAAAAACATGAAAGGAAAGAGCACGAGTGAGAGGGTGAATGATGAAGAGGGTGAAAAGGGAGGGGGAAAGACCGAGGGAGATGAAACACGAGGGCATGTACGAATGAAAGAGTGGGAGGAAGAGACGAGTATGAGAGGGCCCTCTGCTGCATAGCTCGTAAATCTCGCTCATCCGAGGACAACTGCCCCAACCCCAACCCTGATATATTTTCTCTCTCTCTCTCTCTCTCCTGGTGTTAAATATAATACATACAGTGACAGAACGGTGTTGAGACACGTCACATCGAGGGAAAGAGACGGAACGAATAAAAGGGGTTGGGAGGGTAGAAAAACGGTTTTGTGGGCTCTCACTGCGGAAAATGAGGGTTGAATGGGACAACGAGCGAAACACTGTCCCATGCGGTTTTCGCATTATCTTCCTTGTTTCTCTCGGGTTCCACCCTCCCTGAAACCTCGATCATCCCCTCCACCGAAACATCCCCTCGACCCTCGTACGCTCTATTTATACCACTGTCTCCTATTATACCGCACTTTCTTCCTACACCTGTTTCAATTTTCTGCTTACCCGTGTTGCCCCCCACCCATCCCCAAAAACATCGCGGTATCCTCCTACAATCACGAATATTCCACCTCGACGCGAATACATAATCCACGTATGGGGGATCAAGCTCGTAACGAATATTTCCTGCGTCGATACGACTCATCGACCTCCCTCGAACCTCCCCCCTCCCCCCCCACCCTTTTTGTACGAACGATTTAACCCTCTCCCAAACGCTCCCTCATTCGTACTCACGCTTGGACGTCAGCCCAATTTGCGAATCGATTTTTTTTTCCCTCCTGTCGCCTGTTTTTTTTTCTCTTTTGGTCCTGTGCTAAATCATTATCGAAGTTCGAGGCGCATCGAGATAACGGCCTACCGGCTGAAAACAAGCTTTAACGAATGCACCGTCGATACCTCGGAAAAAATACGCAAGTGGAAAAAATCGAGAGAGGAGCCTACGAATCGTTGGGAAAAAGTGATCTTGTTGATTGACTTTAAACAAATAGAAAAGTATCCGGTGAAAGTGGTGTTCGGTCGAATACACCGTGTGTGTACGCCATTTTTGACAACCGTGGATTTCGCGGCTCGTGCTCGTGACGTTTGTACAACTACCCCATCCCAAAGCTTTTATCCGAATTGTATTTGTTTTTAACCGCAACTTTGTCAAAGGCTCATGAAAAATAAACGACTGTATCACTATTATTATCGCACGCTGCTTGTACGATAAAATCGTATACGGCTGAACCCAAAAACTGTTTGAGAGAAGGCACTGAAAGAAGTATACGTATATGCTAAACGGTATAAACCGTGATGCTTCAGTGTTAATAAGTGTTTCAATCGCTTCCATACGTAATAATGGCTATTTATCTCCGAGACGTACTTTCCACTAATTCCGTTGCGTAATCCGGAGATAATCTTGCAAGTACACATTTATCGGGTTTTCGGTGCTCCGCTGGATTAATTCAATGATATCCCTTCACCAAAAGAAATAAAAAAAATTCGTGGTTTCAATCGCCCTCCAAACTGTCTTTCGCCCCAGTCTTTATTTCGAGAAATTTTTCGGACATCGACGATCGTCTTGTCACCATGATTGGGCGGCAACTGAAATTTTCTGCGGAAAGCATCTTGACGGAGGATTCCCCCGACGTACTCGGGCTTCGATCCACCCTCTACCAATTTCAAGCAAATATCGTAACCGTGCACGCTTCTGTCGAACAGATTACAAATCAAACAATTCCATACGATACTTCTCTCCTTTTTTTTCCTCTTTCCATAACGATATATATCCAAAAACAAAATCGTCCACCAGAGGGATGAAATTGATCCGTGCTATGTTCTCCAACAACAGCCCTCAGGCACTATCATCACGGTCAATACGAAACATGAATATTTTTTTTTTTTTTCACCCCGTTATATTTGTTTACGTTTGTCACTGGGCAATCAATTAGAGGGGGAATCAAAACCGATTGAAACTCGATCGTCCTACGATCGCTGGACGTGGGGATAAAGGGAGGAGAGAGACGGGCTTGATGGTCGTTCGAGGGAAGAGTGCGATTGCTCCAACGAGCTTTCGTGAAATCGTACCTGCGGGAAAAGCACGCGGTAACTTTTTACTCCCGATCCTGTGTGGAAAATTAAACTTACGTGGATGGTTACAGATGTTTATGTGTATATATATATATATATATATATATATATATATATATATATATAGTATATATTTATATTTGAATATATATATATATATATATGTATGATGAAAGTTTGCATCAACTCCCAGGATTAATTCCCATTTTCATCCAAACTACAAGGGTACGTGAGCCGCTCGTTGATCCACGAGGCTAGTTCGAAAATTACAAAATTGCAAAGTTTCCGCCTCGACCCTTACTGATCCTTGGAGGGAGAGAAAGAGACAGAGAAAGAGGGGTCGATGGGCTTTGCACAAGGGATTATCATAAAGTATCTTTCACCGCAGCATCACAATCTGGTTAGGTGAATTGTTAAGGACGTGTGTGTGTGTGTGTGTGTGCGTGTGTATAATTCAACAACGCGATGACTGAAAAGGTAGAAGACTTTTCGCTGCCCTGACGTTGTTAGTAGAGACGTCGAATATTATCGTCCATACGGGAGGAAAATTAGAAGGGGGTTTAAGTACAAAAGTTCAGAAAAGAATTAAAATATATAAGCTATAAATATACTCGATAACGATAAGAAAAATATGATATAGTTTGATAATCAAACTTACGAGTCGGCAATAACAAAATAATTTTTTATCGCTTTTTTACGATTGAAAAAAGAAAGAAAAAAAAAATGTTGATTCGAAAATCTGTAAACATTTTTTTGAAATATGTTTATTGAAATGGATGAAAATATTGTTGAAATACGTTTATTGAAATCGATAAAAACATTTTTGAATTATTTTTATTGATTTGTCCAACGTCGGCTTTTTCCTTCCTCCTTTAATCATAAAAATGTTCTCGACAGTCAATGGAAAGTTTTCTTTGATTTTTTTGTTGTTTTTGTAAGGTTTTATTGTTCCCGGAAATGACATTATCGGTGGGATTTCCGGTTTGATCCGCCTTACGTTATTCGCCACGAAACATTCCCCGAAGTGCGCGTGTACCGCTCGGTACGAGCACTGTCTCGCGCGATAATAAAATTCTTGAGTCTTTATTTGCACGGCATGCGGGGGCGTGTATGGTCGACGACAAATTTTATGATCACAATAAGCCCCCGCTAGTAATACTGCAGTCGCGATATAAAAGTAGGAAGGAATAGAGCTCGGGAAACAAGCAGGGAATTGTGTGTACGTGTAAAAGGGACCGAAGGTAAAACGATGAGCGACGCCCGATACGAGGGAATTTCTATTCTGTTAAATAACGAGGTAAATCCTAAAATTTCATTATGATCTCGGAAACAAAAGCCAACATTTCGACGAATTTTTCACGTTTTTAGTCGTTCAACTTCGATCACACACCGAGTCGTTGATTAAACGTTATTTTCATTGATTTAAAAAATATATAAATTCATTTATTAAGAAAAAAAAGAATTAACGTAATTATTAAATTAAAAAACTTAACTAATGTAATTATTAAAAAATCAATTATTTTGTTGATTAAAATTTGTTCACGCCTGGCACTTGTTATTAAGGATCATATTCCTAAATTTTAATATCCGACTTCACATATTTAACTGATATTTTAGATGGATATTTTTAAATTCCGATATCTTTGATATTCGATAAAAATGAAATAAAACGGGCAATTTTTTAATGGAAGGTGGATGAAGTATCATACAAATAATAAAAATCGTCGTCAGATATAAGTGTGCCAAACTTAGTTATACATTAAAAACAAAAATGAATAAAAAATAATTATGAGAATTATAGAGACTGTACTAACGAATTAAAAAAATTTTCCTCGATTCGAAGTAATCGCTCGAATTTCTCATTCGAAATTTGAAAAACATCGAATTTTGGAAAATCTCTGTGAGAAATGATTACTCAAAGAGGAGGGTAGAAATAATATTGATCGTAAACACGAGAAACGAAATAATGATTAAATAGTACGAATCGAAGTATAGGAGTAAAAAATGTATTTGGGAAGTGCATCCCTTTACGGTTTCTCGTTGCAACGAGGTAGAAAAAATTCGCCCGTCTCCTTCAGACTGTATCCTTTTAATTAAACGTCGGAGAGACGGGAGGTCGGCAAAGTGGCATCGGGGCTGGAAAAGGGAGAGGACAAAAAGGACTATAGGAGAAGATAGGGCGAGATGAGACGGGCGGGGGGAGGAGGAGAGGAGTTTGCGTAACGCGATGGTGTCAGCGAGACCCGCGCAAATAAAACTGCGCGAAGAAGATCCAGGCCGTGTCTCGTCCGAGTGAAAAGAGAAGGGAATCGAAAAAAGAATAGAGAGGGCGAAAGGAGGGCCGTGAACGAAGACCGGGAGAAATGGGAATTTCTCGCTTTCTCGCTAATTACCGAACGAAAGGACACTAAAAGTCCATCTGTCCGGGTTTCTATATTTGTGACAGGAGAGAAATACATTTATAGATTGCCGGTAAACTCCAATTGGAAAACCTACCATACGACGACTTCTTCCCGACGCGGTAACGAGCTATCCCTGGACATTTTCCTGTCATCGATATTGAATGCGCAATTAAGACTCTGCGGATTTTTTTTTTTTTTATAAAATATGCTTCGACGGAAGCTACAAACTTTTTGCGTCTGGCAGATCGATCAACGAATATCCGAAAGAGTAATTTCTTTTATTTCGAGTAACCTCAACATTCGTGTACATAATTCAATTGGTTGTTTGTAAACGAAAGGTTTATTTTTGAAAAAATATCTCTAGTTTATATTATTTTCGAAAAAAATCTCTTGTTTGTACATCACTTTTTTGCATGGAATTCTGAGAGTGCATGCTAATGACAGTCACATAATTTTTGTATTTCTACGTGAACATTTTCGTTTACATGGTGGAAAGAAGTGCCGAATTATTGGTAATTCGTTACTATTCTTTCATTATGCGACATAGACAAGAAAAATTTGAATATACATTTTGGGAATAAATTCTTTTAGATGCTGGAAAGACATAAAAAAAGTGAAAAATTTTTTCGTTTATTGATGATTTGTCATTACAATAATAATCCTACATGATTTTGGTTTAAGACTTATATTGTAGATGATATTACGTTACGCAACTTTTGTAGGAAGCGTTTTACGATAAAATATATTTCAAAATAGTCATTAAAAAAGCAAGTTTTTTCAATTTCGGGGTTACCTTTACAATTTCTTAGTATTCTAAAAAAATGAACAAAAAGAATGGCGAAAAATGATTTCAGTTTGTCATCTTAATCGTAATAATCAAAAAGAAAACGACGCTTTTGGACTCCAGTCAAACAGCGTCGACGAAGTTTGACAGCTGATAGCAAACGGCTCGAACACTAGTAATTTCAACCCCAATAGAAGGTCACATCTGTACGAGGATACCCCATCCATAGAAAATCCGCAAAGTCATGTGCGCCAAATGGATCTGGCGAGGTAAACACGTCTACTCCGATACAGTTCAATTTCCCATCACCGGATGTCCGGTTATGACGGTAGAACAGGTTGAATCCTAACTCCGCCATAAATTATTTCAGTGGGCGAAACGAAGCGGGAAGCGAAATTGGCAGGAATCGGTCGTTTTTCTTCAGCAGCGTTAAAATATTTTATTTTCCAAGCTCGGCGTATGGATCGAATAAAAACATTATAGCCGGATCGATGGCCCCGATCGGCCGGTGTCATAAACGCTCTTTTCGTAATAGCGATAGAACACAGCAACGGCGTTAACCTCGGGGCGATGGAAATACGACGTAAAATAGCCCCGAGTAATACCGGATGTATTTCGTCTCCTACGCGAATGCAATTTCCACCGCGGATCAACAACCGGGCTTTACCGTCGATTTGAAATTACAGCAACTGTCAAAATGAGAAGGAGAGGGGAGCTGTGTTCATCATGCGGACAATGATAACCATGAATACTGGGTGAACAAGCGGGGTGCCCTCTGGCTACTGAACTAATATGCCCGGACAACTGAAGGACTGCTCTCATCGCTCTGAATTCCGCTCTCACTTTTGGGCCACGTTGCGTCATGACGCGCGCTCGAAAACGAACTCCTCCAACCGTCGTTCCTTGCCTGTTGAAGGGTCCAATTTTACGCCCTTTTACGTACTATTAATACACACATATATATAAATATATAAATATATATATTCATAGTACGTAAAAGGGCGCAGTGCGTAAAGGGCGTGCGTATATATATATATATATTTATATATTTATATATAAATGTACAGTGCACATATACCACACAAATATACACGCATACTAGTTTATATATAATAATAATAATAATAATAATAATAATAACGTACGTGTCCATCCTCTGCCACGAAAGGTTAGCTCGTTACCCCCTTCTCGTTTCGCCACACCCCACCGGGCCATGAATATTCACAGCTAATTTGTAAGAAGCTCTCCAAACAACCTTGCAAGCTCGCGCACCGTGAGTTTGCGCGACGCGAGTGAGGGAGAGCGAGGGTTAAACGGGGGAAAGTGAAAGAGCGAGAGGGAGGAAAGAGAATAAACGAGGAGGTGATAGACTCGGGCACACGCACAGGCTCTTGTTACGCGTGTCTCGGCGTGTCCCTACCGGGATACAGCTGGATATGCCCGACCAAACGTTGAGCCGCACTACCGGCGAGCTTTAGCCTCCAACGTTGGCTATACATATTGCTTTACTCCCCTGTTATAACTACCCTCGCAACTCGGGCTCCACCGATATCCCGGCACTCGACCACGTTTCACTTTTCGGCTTCACCGATCGGAGAACCAAAAGGGCGGATGTTCCATCCATCAGAGCGCTGGATCGTTGGAACGTACGGCTTTAGAGTTTTCTCGATGATGAACCGAGAACCTCGAGAATCCTGTTTACGCGTAACTACACGTCCGGCTAGTTCCGGGACGGGTCCTCTCTTCAAAATTTCATATACGTATTTGCGGATTGAATAGCCAGCTATAATTTCGAGCAGCTGTGTTGCCGGAACCCTCTGTATCGAGTAGACGAGTTTACCTTCAATTATCTCCCGAATGAATAAAAGATGCTGGGAGGGAAAGGGTTTTGAGGGAGGCTGGGTAGCGGTGAAAGCACTTTGGAGATGAACGATTCTGTTCCGCTCGGACGAACGTTGCGACCGCGTAGTTTTTTACGATCCCTTCTTCGGTCTTACCGGATGCGAAAGTGTCGGTTGGGTGCGTTTTATCAGCTGGCTGATTATTCGATTATAAATATCGCTCGGTTCTCGGTCGCGCTGATAACCCCGCCGAAACTTTTCTCGAACGCGGCACGCAAAAATATACACGGGTTTGGAAAGTTTTGCCATTATGCATTCCCGTACCGAGGTCGCGATAACAACGCGATTTCCGGTTAATACAAACGTCGTTACGGGACGATACTCGGGTTAATTCGAAGGCCGAGGGGAGAATGGCATTTTCGCGAACAGGACGTTACCCCTAGTGCCGGAACTTTTGTCTTTTTACTATGGCCGCTCGTGGATAGGGTTTGCTGCCTTTTTTTTTTTTTTTTTTAATTTTTTAACTTCTGATCCTCGACGGGCGTTCTCATCTCGGTCGGTGCAGCTATAATATCATGCAAATTGGAAGCACGACTGGTCGAAGATTGTGCCTGGGCTGGGGGAACGCTGGCGAGGCTTATATTTCGCTTCCGGTCTAGCACGCGCATCGCCGCACATTCCCTCTGGCCAATCTTCGCGCGTGCCAGCCTATACGCGAAAATCTAGTTATATTCGCTCGCGAAAATAAAAATAAACGACCGCGAGGGAACCGATGTTATGAATAAAAATATTTGTTACCCGATGATGGAGGATGTTGATGATGAACCGTGTACCAACGCTGATACGAAACTCGATAAATGAACAAATGAGGCTCGTGAACCTTTTTGTTCGAGCGCTATTAATTGACGTTGCGTTTGATCGAATAATTTTGGTTTAAAATGGATCGCGTGATCGGAAGATAATGAATCGAATTATTAACGCTTCGAAAATTATTGATTGGTTGTTTGTATTGCCATTGTATTAGACGATGGATGTGTCAAATGAGAGAGCGAGTTGAAAAAAATATATGTATAGCGTAGGCACATGTATGTATAACGTTCATTAGTTCGTGCATAAATTGGTCAATCTTTAAACAACTCGTTATTTATTTATGCTCCACGTAATACGTGTTTATTATTATTAAGCTTTTGCTCGCGGCGCTCAAATTGATTAATTGTACGTTAAGTTTCATTAATTATGCATTCCATATTCAATTATGAGTGCGTCGTTCAATGGAACGATCAACGTGTTAGAGATATGAAATTCGAAAGATTGTTGCATAAAATATGTAGATATTGATTAAGCGGATGATCGATTCAGTAGCCTTGAAATTTTCTATGATTTTTCATTGCGTAAAAGAATTCTAAATATTAATCAAGTTCGTTTTTTTTTACGTTTCTTTTTCCTCGCAATAAAACGCGGTTTACCGAATGATTTATATATATATATTTATTCACTCGTTGTTGACGAATGTGCGAAGTTGTGTATTTCCATCGACAATTGAACTTCTTTTTTTTTCAACAGTTCGACATTTTTGTTATTCACGAAAATTGTTGGATAATCGAAAAGTTTTTTTATTTCACTCAAAACTCTTTCTTTTATTATAGAATTTAAAATACTTTTTCGATTATTCAATTGATTTCCAAAACTTGAAATTTCTGTACAATTTCTCCTCGTCGGAACAGTCTCATAAGAAAAAAAAAAAAAATACAATTTTTCTGTTCGAAACCCAGATCTCTAACGGCTTACTTAAATTGATGCAACAACAATTTCGATCTCAAAATTTACAAGACGTTATTACGTGAACAGCTGTGATAAACATTACACGCTATTGAATTATTTGTTAATGCGATAGGATTTATAGTTATGGTATATAAGCGTATATATATGTATACGTGCATAATATAACTTTACTATATCTTGTGTATGTTAGGTGACCACGTAATGGGGAAAGGGGAATGGCTACTCAGTATGCATTGCTGCCTTCTCTCCCAAGGGGCGACGTCATCCTCCTCCTCCTCCTCCTCCTCCTCCTCCTTCGTATATTATGTGGCATATATTTACAGGAGATACGTACACATGCACACATATGTCTCTAGTGGTAGAAAAGATATACCGCGTAAACTCGTTAATATATTACTACAATTAGAATTCCTGCGAATCTTTGGTTCTTTGAATTGTATCGATGACGTAGTTCGAGTGAATTTTTCGTTATTTATTTTACAACCCGTAAAAAAGAGCTTTCACTTGTTTGTGAGTAGTCGCAATCAACATGTCGAGATTTAGAGTCGAAACTTGTTCGATCAACCGAGCTTTGGTCGTACCTAGTGCTCTTCTCTGGGGTATGTGTTTCGAAACCTCGAGATACGTACATGGGTATGTTTGTCTGGTAACATCGAGGATTCACTGTATAGGAAGTACTCGAGGCCGATTCTGTTTGCGTTTCCACTTGACAAGAGGAGTCTGCCAGACGAGTGACCATTAACCGGGCCTTCTTGTATGTGTGTATCGTAAAATTGTCGTATGTTTTGCCAGAGGAATCAACGTCCTCTTCCTCCCCTCCCACCCCTCATCGTCGTCACTTCGAACCTCAACTAAATTTCCAGTGGACTGTCTTTTACAAGCTTTGATGTATATTACGAAGGAACGAAGTACATCAGGAATGAAGGACACGAAGAAGCCTTTGCACAAAGAAGGTGCGGATACTACTAAACGAAAGTCCATTCTTAACGATTGGCAATTATGAAAGTAAAATAAAACGAATTGCGAGTGCCTAATGAATTTTGATAGAACTGACGCATCGAGTGAATGAATCAATAATTGATCGAGCAATTTAATAACGATTGATAAATACGTACTAAATTCGTATTAATTGATGTTTATAAAACTCGCGGATGAATTTCAATGCGACCGATATAATTCGCAATTGAATCGATAATTGATCAAAGAACTGAATAATTATTGATAAAAAGGTACTATTTGTGAGTTCATTCATGGTCTTTGAGCTACGGGATCCATGGCTTTTCGTAATTAGTTTTTATAAAATGAACAGAATATAACGTTGACGATTAAATCGCGATATTCATTCTCATTATTAGTTACATTTTCGGTCCCTGATCTTGATGGGTAATTTTGATGGTAAGGGATTTGGGTTCTCGACTGAGGAGACAACTCGCTCGAAGGCACAAAGGAATGATTTGTAAAAGTTCTTCCCATCTGGCTGACTGGCGCAGCAAGCCACGAGTCTTCAAGGGTGCAAAGTAGTTGGTCGAAGGGCGGTAAGGGTATTAGGGGTTGCAAAGAGAAGAAACGTTGACATACGAAAGTCGGCATAGGATTAACGAGATTTACGAGCGAAAGGGAAGGTAGAGGGAGGGTCTAAGGATGTTGGAAAAAGGCAGAGAAAGAAAGAGAGAGAGAGAGCGAGAAAGAAAGAGGGAACGAAATTGAGAAAGGGAAAAGGGCGAGCGAGCTGTTGAAGAGACAGAGAAGGGCTAACGTTATTATCCGCTGTAACGAGGACGTATCGTCGAGGGTCTTGTGAACGAGTCGTTGTTTCGTTACGGAAGTTTTGTCTACGGCCAATTCCTTGCCCCCTGCTACCGTTAAATTTTCATTCCCATGCCTGTAACCTTTCGGCATCTCGCATTCAAGTGGCCACGCGAACGAAAATGATCCGAATGATCGTATTTACCAGATTTGGCGTTTTTCGGAGCACCGCAGGACCGAAAATTTTGATTCCCAAGGGCTCTTCGTCTCCTCGCCTAAAACCTTCGTCATTCTCAAGCTTTTGTTAATTAATCGCGCCTATCGCGTATTTTCATCGTATCCCCCCTAATCTGTTCCTCCTTCTTTCGCTTTCGTGGGTTCGGTTGTTAATGAATCGCTGGATTCCTGAGTATCTCTGGCACGGTTGAACGTCTATTACAGTCACTCACCACCGGTAAAGCCGGCTCATAAATGACATACGGTGAGAGCAGCTTTGCAAAATAGATTAGGTTAACCCAATGCCCTTGTACGGACCACGAGCTCTTGAAGTTAGCGAACATCGAATACGCATTTACGTGTTTCTTGAGAATCTGGGCTTTCGAGGTAAATATATTAGGAATAAAGCTGAAATACAGTGTTCGGTTGGTCCGTAAATGGGTCCACTGATTTAAAGTAATTGGGATCGCTAATAATCGTAATATAGGAAATATCGGGACGAGCGAGACGCTCGTTATTGACAATCCTGAACGAACGAGGTTTCAAGGATTTCGCGGTACTCCTGATCACGTATACGCGGGACCATAACTCTATGCTATGTAAGATGTACCCTGTTTCATTGCAGGTCTGGCGAGTCCCTGGAACAATCCCGGCCGGGCATTACTCCAATTGTCGACTATATAATACTCGGGTATATAGAGAAATTATTGTACATAGACTAAATACAGGCGGAGGTAGGAAGAGTATAACGCGAACGTGAGGCCAGAACACGTATTGTATCCTATCGAGGTATATCGGCCCCTTTCTCACGAGGGTATCGTGCTTGGTGGTGTTGGAGGTGGGTGGTGTTGGTGCTTGGTATACCAGCCCACAGGGCCGAACGAGCCGAAGGCAGATTACCTAATCACGGGTAACCCGTAAAGCAATCAAATTCGTCCCGGTATCTGGGCGCTGCACGTGGTATATCTCGCGCATACATATATACGGAGCTCTATGTACGTCGAAGAGATCGGGAGGCTTCCGAGTATATGAATGCACACGGGAATACTCCTCTTCCAGACGTACTCCTGATAGCTATCACGTGGTGGCAATGATGACGAACCTCGCAAGAACTCGCCTTTCCACCTACCACGTCCATCATCGATCGTATCGATCATAGATCGTGGCTTTAATACTCCTAAAGCTGTATCCAAGAACACGCGTTGTTGGTACGGGTATGCTCTTTTGGGGTATGATATCGGAATGTTCTTTAGAGCTGTTCTTTTAAAGTATGCTTCTGGAGTGTTCTCTTCAGCTCGTCTTTTGGAATATGATTTGAGAATGTTCTTTGAAATATTCTTTTGGAGGGTTCCGTTTAAACTGTTCGTTTCGAGTGTTTTATCGGAGTGATCATTTGGAATGTTCTTTTTGAGCGTAGTTTTGGCGGTTGGTCATCGATCGGGACACGGCCATGTATTTGCTAACAAAAAATAAGAAACGTGACGTACATGCATAAATTGGAACTTTTTCGGACTGTCTTTGTTCTGGCGACACGTGGAGCTGTTGCTACATTGAAGGTTCGAGAGAATCTCCAGTCCCGTAGAATCTCAGCTTCGCAGCCCGTTAAATTCGATTCAATCCATTAACGCGGTATTGTCTGGATAATGATCGTTCCCTTCGCCTCCAACCCTCTCACCTATTCAACGCTAACTTCCCATTCGCGTTCTCGTTTGCTTGCCAGCACCTTTCAGCTGATCCTCGTCTCGAATCGAGGTTCTTGTACTTCCCCCTCGTTCCAACCTGAACCGAGAGTCCTCGCAACAGCAAGGGCGTAACTCAAGATAACCTGGAAATCAGTATTGGCGACGCTATGCTCGGGCTTGTTTTCTGACGATTCGTATATGCCTGATCAACGTCCAAAACGCTGTTAACGGCTCTGCCAATTTCAGACGGTTCGCCTGTTGGGCTGTCTTTGAAACCCCGTCGACGTGGCTTTGGATATTCACCAAGACGGATCATTGAATTCATTCACTACTGGGACACGCGTTTTCCGTCGCCATTAAGCTGATTGAAATTGAAACATCCGAAGCGATTTGGGTATTGAACAAACACACGAGAATGACGAATGTACTAGCTTCGGGGACTGTTATGTAGATGATCCGCAGGGAAACCCTAAAATAGTGGTTGAAATTGCCATTTGCACGAACCCTAAAATTATTACATCCCGGTGAACGTGTATATTTTAGTCCGTGAGTAAGTAACTCGTGGTATTATGATTAATGATGTTATTCGGTAGCTGGATATCGAGAGTGTGCAGTGAATTGTGGTATTTATGTAGGTGTACAAACAGACGATATTCCGTCCTTCGGACGGGATTGGATGGTCAATGATCATCGGGATAACGGCGAATCGGTCCGACCGAATATGTTATTCTATCACTTCTTTTTATGTGGTGAAAGTAATCGAACCTGTAAACTTTGCGAATTGCGTGTTGGTAAAAAAGCTGTTATGTTTTCATCAATATATTTTATTCTTTCATTTTTCTTTCGTTTTGTAAGAAAAGTTTGTTGAATCTGTAAACTTTTTTGCATAACTCCTTTTTTATCAACAAGTTCCCAAACCATCCGATTGACGAACAGATATGGTCTTGCGTAATAATTACGTTGGGACAAGAATGAAGCCTCTTCGAAATACATTCTAAACATCTTGAACTAGTTTTGGAATATCGTAATGAGTTTTTAAGCTATTCAGTTTCAAGTATTATCGGATAGATTGCACGGTAAAAAATTATTTAAATAATAGGGTAATCGTGGACGTATCAGACTAGATCATTTAGTCCATGTTTATCTTTACAAATAGTTAATTTAATAATAAATTATTATTTAGGAATATTAAGATAACTTATAGGAAATAGTTATTCTTCACTTTCGACAAAGATGGAAGTCAAATTCCAACCGGCAACGATATTAGTTAAGACTTGTAAGTGATATCTATTTCAACCAATGAAAAAATCTTGAATTAAAAAGTTTAATTAATGAATTCAGATAATTTTACCGTTATTCACAATTGTAATCAATTGTTAAATTTATATGTATATAAATAACGAATAAAACGGTAAAAAAATTCTGAAATAATTACCGTAATATTATCCCATAAAGAATTTCGCAAATTTTCAAAAATGTTCCGATTTTTTAATATCCATCCAGCAATACCTAAAAATCCGGAGTAAAAAATCCCTGCAAATGAAACGAGGAAACGAACGAGCCAGTTAGAGGATTGATTCAGAGCTCCCTGTTGGCATCAATTGCTTCTATACCCAATCAAATTATCATACGGGGTGAGAAATGATTTTGTCGATGAAATCACATTCGGAAGGAGCATATTGAATAAACATTTCGAGTAGGCGGTAGGATAAATGTAGGCGGATGGAGAGCATGTACCGCGAGTGGTCGGAAACGTAGGCAGAAGTGCCAATAGCCAACATTGCATAGCTGCAACGTCCTCGGTGGGCCCCGTACCCATATTTACATACAAGTACGTAAAGGGTGAGTTTGACCGGGGTAGAGATGGGTAACGCGTGTCACGAGTGCGTAATAACGAATTTCGTATGGTTAGAAGGATCCCGGTGACAGCCACATTAGAAGGCCACGTGCGGTCTTGGTAACATTGGTGAGGGTTCGTACAAGGGATGCAGGGTGCAAGATGGGCGGAAGCTCGTAATTGGGACGCGCGAGCGCGCCTCTCTCCTCGTATCGCTGTTACACTCCAGCCCTCGTGTTTATAGTCGTTGTGTATACACGGACGTAACACCGCTGGAATCTCGAATACCCCGATGTACATAAGGGCTTGCTAATACGCAAATATGCAAATCATCAGGGATTCTTCATCCCCCGTCGATCACTTTGAAAGCCCATATTTCCGGTCAGTCATTTTATTTATTTTCTCAGCTGAAGATCCGCGAAAACCCTCCCTCGGAACGAGCAGAAATTTTGGCACAGCTCTTGCTTTCGATATTTGAAAGACAATCGCTTAATGGATTTTTTGGCTACTCGTGGTAGTTTACGAGATATTGAATTTTAAAGGTTTTTAATAAGATTCCAAAAACCGCCTAGTCCGATCAAGCTGAAGTTTTGAACAGACCTTGTTTTCAAGGTTCGAAGAGAACCTCTCGAAAGGATTTTCGAGGACTAGCGATACTTTTGAAGATATCGATTTTTAAAGTTTTCGAACGCCTGTGAGCTTGACTCTATCACTCGTCAGAGCCGATCGATACCCCCAGTCCTCCGAGTTCGTCGAACAGTGCTCGCCCGTACTTGTGTATCGTTCGTCACGTAAGACCACTTTTTCAATATTTTTCGGATTTCCTTGGATTCGTCGGGCATCCAGAAAGTAAATGATAATAAATAACTTTGAAAATTCCATATTTCGGAAAGTATCATTCATCGCTAAAAATCCCTTCAGGGGCTTTCTAAGAATATTAAAAGGAAGGTCTATGCAAAATTTTAGCTCGATCGGAGGAGGAAGGGTTTTGGAATATCATCCAATTTCTCATCTGCCGATAATCGTAACTTTTGGATACGCGGTGTCACGTTATTTTCTTTGACGAATTTGTACGGGGCTTTTCGACCAGTCGAAAACATCTGTAATGATAGTATCCGCAATCGTGAATCCACCTGATCGAACGCACGCTGAAAGTTCGCGTGTCCATCAATAAATGATATTCCCCGAATGGATTTTGCAGGAATTACGCGGTGATCGAGAAATTGAGGTCGCCAAAATCGACCGTTATCTCCGAGCGATGACTCGACAATGATGACGTAGCGTTGCATCTGCAACCCTGGGATTACGATGTAACACGCCCAAATGATATCGTCGCTACTTGACACAGCTTTCAAACATTTGCACTGCCGCTTCCACAGAACTGCTCGCACATTTGCAATACCCGTAACGACCACCCAGCGGGAAGGGATGGAATTGCGCAAGCGAGAGTGGTCGAATCAGCGAGGAGGACCTCCATTAACGGATCCCCGTGCCAATTAATAATTACCGAATATCGCTGGTGATATACGCCAATGTATAAACCAAAGCCTATATTATAGGGACCCAAGTCCTTGGATGGACTAAACACTAGGATTAGAGAGGAAGAGAGAGAGAGAGGGAGAGGGAAATAGGGAGAATCAGAGGGAGAGACTGTAGATCGAGTGCTTAATGGAAAATCCGATTATTCGGTTTCCGAAATTCTCCAACGTCGCCAAATCTGCGTTCATAGACAATCGCGTTTTGGCGCACCGTCTTTGCAAGAGAAAGATTTGGCAGTTGATTCGCAACGTCATTCTTGAGTACTTTGATATCGAGACTAAACGACCATGAACGAAAAGTCTACAAGCAAGCCGATTTAAATATCAATTTAAATCCGACGAAACGAACGTTCGGTTATCCAAAAGTTACATTTTTTCAAATTGCCAAATTCAGATTTCCAACCAATTCAGATTTTCACAGTATACCCCACAGCCTCTTAAAAGCAAAAAAAACCTATTAAATTTACAAATGTGCCAAGTTAATGAAGCGTTGCAAAACCCGAAGCGAGTAAATGACCTAACGTGGCTAGTGGGTATCACCGTCTGTTATAAAACCAGAACAATGGACACCAAATTTCATTTCTACTTCACACTAGAGAAAATGATTCAACTCGATCAATGCTTTTTCCCAACTGCCACCAAGCGACGTGGTAATCATTCCCATCAACCTTCAACCTTTTTCACGTCCTAAATAACCTGCAAAAAACATGGATCCTTTTTCTCTTTCTTGTTTCATTGAGAGTTGAATTTTTGTATTTCTTTTTCGGTGAGTCGTTTCATAAAAACGGAGCACGGGTTTTTTTGAACCCATTGGATGTATCCGAGGAGTGAAGCAGGGCAGAGAGGAGCGAGCACTCAACGCGGTACACCCGGACTACTGGAGTACACGCCGAGGTCTTTCCGTGTCGTTTCTCTCGCGATAGTTGTAAAGGCAACCGAGTGTGCACACGCGAGGTTGGACAGTATCGCATCTATTGAAATACTCCGGGTATGCCTGGGCACGCACGCGCGCGCGCACACTCACCAGCGTAAATCGTGTGTGAAACTAAAGGATCTATGCGCCATACGGATCGACGTGCAAAGTGAATTGCGTCCTTTCGTTGGGCTCCATGGGGCTATCGCACTATCGCACGGTGGGCTATTCGACCGATGCACTTGACCATTTTGTCCAATAACGCAATAGGGGCTGAGGGAGCGGTAGGGGGGACGCGTGGGCGGACGCATTAATGCATCCTAGCGCGAAGATAACGCGATCGATCCCCACCGCCTCGAAACTCATACTCGAAATCGCTTCAAATCATTTTTACGAAATGACGTTCGACGCGTTTAATTAATCCTCGGTAGGTAGCCTGCAACCTCGCGAGACTGCAATCTTGATCTTTCTTTATCCGAAATCTTTTGAAGACTGGAAAATCGACGTAATCCTATTATTAAAATTAAGTTAGAATTGTAATTATTCAAAAGTCATTCAAATAAAATTGTTATAATTTATTTAAGAATATTAATTTTTATATTTTTATGATATCTTTTATTTCCGAATGTAACAATTTCACACCGAGATCTTTGACAATAAAATCGTATTATTGAATTCTCGGAATTAAAATTGAAGGAAATTATTAATTTTAATATAAATACATTAATGTTTGTTATATTATATTTATTCTATTCATGAATTATTATTTTGAATATTTGTTACAAAATATATAAGCCACTTCGTAAATTATATTTTTATGAATAAATCTAACTTGACAAAAATTATTAATAATCATCATTAATAAATCATTAACTGATTTTAAGTTTTCGAAATTGGTTCTCGTATCGGCGGTTAACTTTCCAATGAGAAATCGAACATCAGTCTCTTTTGAATTCATAGATGGAGAAGGTCATAGTTTTAATTTATGATAAAAATGTTTGATCCTTGAGAAATCGTGGTTTTTAACCACGATTATAAAAAATGCCTTCCAGTTCCGGTTTATAGGAGGAAATTCGATCGACTACGAGCTTTCTTTTTCGCCCCTCTCTTTTTTACATTCGCTTGCCTCGATGAAATAGCTTTTGTGCGATCCGCGATTTGATTTTATTCTAGGAAAGCACTTTCGAATTCGCTCTATCACCTTGCGTCATTCGAAGGCTCTGATGTTCAATCTGCGCTCTTGTGCATTTCACCCTGTTACGAGGGACGGTACGCTCGGCAATGATCGAAAGTGCACGCACTCTGTTGCGTCATATTCTCCGTTCACTTTTCCATCGTACGTGTCGATACCAAAGTAAAATATATAATATTTTTACGTATGAGTACGGGCAGACGTATACGGCAAACTCGAAATTATACAACAATTTATCAAAAATCATGTCAATCGAAATAATCATTATATCGAACATCCGAAAAATGCTGAGACGAAAAAGAAAAGCCGAAAACGAATTTACTCGTGCAGACAGGAAAATAGTTGGAGAGTTCGACCGAATTCTCGAGTGAGGGGCTCTCTCTGTATCGCACATATTAAAAGTAATGACGTCGCGTTTCCGGCCCTTTCGAAGATGACTCTCGAATTTCGTAAAAATCAATTTGAAACGCGAGTAAGTTGAAGTTTCAGGTTAGTAGAAAATACATTGAAATACGTACTCGAAGTGATATATCTCTTTAAACAAGAAGTTACCTAATCCCATAATGTATTTGCATTTGACCCATATCATTTTTTTTTTAATGTTATTATTAATCGATTTTTTTATTTATGAACATCGCTGGGATTTTCCGAAACGAATGCTGTATGTTTTTTTTGAATTTATGGGTTTGTGATAATTCAAAAAGAGATCAATTTTTATAATTTCCTTCGAACATTTAATTTTTTTTCTCTTTAATCGATTTTTTAATTATGAACATCGATGAAGATTTCTGAAACGAATTCTGGAAGGATCTTGGAATTCATGGATTTTTATTCATTTGAAAGTGATAAATTTTTATCATTTTTTAAAAGTATTTTTATTTTTTGATGTTTTTGATGGATTTTTTACGTATGAACATCGTTAAGCCTTTCTAAAACGAATTCTGGAAGGACCTTTGAATTCGTGTTCTTTTATTGACCCGAAAAGGGATTTCGGGGACATTTCCATTATATTAATACGAGGACGTATGTTGCAGAGATGTGTCCACGTAAAAGCTTTTACAACCCTGAAGGATACGATAAAACGTTGTATGTACAAATATGTACGTGTACATATAAATACCTATACGTTTTACATACTCTCGAAGAATGACAATTTTGCCCCTTTCCCATGATAGTATTCGATAGCCTCGTATTCAAAGCCCCCCGCGTTCGCTTCGCAAATCCATATACAAAGCCTTTGGAAATCTAAAACGATTTTAACTCAATATTTCCGGATGCCCGTACGTAGACCTGCCGATAACACGAAATTGGAAACGGCTCCGGAGTATCAGAGTAGACATAAATTCATACGTATATCGGACATTGGCCCTGTCCCAGTGTCCTCGCTTCCTCCCAGCTAAATATTGCCGGGATTGTACTGCAAATAAACTTTTAAATTATACCACGATCTCCCAAGATGTTCCGGTCAACATCCGGTCGAGATAAAGAGAGAACCAAAAAGCAGACAAGTGGAAAGCCTCATTGGTACTGAATGACACGATAAATTTCGGAAATTAGACTACAATGAAAAGGTAAAACGATTATTTTTAAAAATCAACTGTTTTAATATTGTTTCCTTGAAAAACTGCATTTGAATGTGGTTTTTTGCTTTTAAGGGATTTTTATAAATAAAAATCCCTTAAAAGCAAAAACCTTAAGCTTAGGTAATATTTATTAAGGTTTTTAAGGACACGAACGTAACCAATTTTATTCGAAGCGTTATTCGATTTTGATAATTTCACCAATACAGAGCTGAGTAATTAATATTTCTTTACGAAAGTTGGTACACGAGTCAGCCAACGTATCCAGAAATCAACTGCCAAACTATTTTTCGTTTTACTTGCGATTACCTTCCTTTTTCCTTCAAAACGAATTTCTTTGAATAACTCTTATAATCGAAAATTTGGAGAAATCTCACCTCTTGAACGGGACCCTTCTTAATAATCAGGAAAATAAAAAAATGTATTATACAAATATCCATTTTGTCAGTTATTCAGCATTGATAACAGAATTGTTACGAGAGCTATTCAGTAATGATAAAAATTCTCTTATCAATGCCGAAAAAGAAATAGCTGAAAAAAATAGCGTATTGATTCCATTGATTGCTTCGCTAATTGGGTATGTTATGACCGAAAATAAAAGCTTTTATTGTCCTTTCAGCTTTGAAAGGGCCAACTATTTAGCGAGCAAATGTAGAGAATTTTGTAACTCGAGTCGTTCCTCCGAGCGGATATTTCGATACGCATTAACGACGAGCTTTCATCGACCTGGCCATTCCGAGAGGACGCATTTTCACCGGAACCATCCGGCTGGTGAACCGAGGAAAAATTTAAACGCACCGACACCGAACCACGGGAGGGCCCAGCCAAAGGACGAAACGTCGAGAGGAGGGATTTCGAGAGGGAAAGGGCGCGAAGGGAGAACTGTGCGGTGGCTGGGAACGGACGCGGTGAAAAGGTAATAAAATCTCTGTCCGGTCCGTGTCCGGTGTGGTGCAGTCATTCGAATCCTTCGATTCAATCGACGTTACTCGAACAATATTCAAATGCACATTTGGGAACCGTGATTTTCAATACTTTCGGCTTCAACTCGTACCACCCGAAATCACTTTTGAATCGATCCGAGTATGTTCGTCCAAAGATCTTTTCGAGGATTTCGAATAGGGCGGGGGGGGGGGGGTGAAATCGATTTTTGTCCAAAAACAGATGCGGATGAAAAAGAAGTTTTCGTTCGATCGGTCTCGAATTTGAAAATTCATGAGCGAACGATTCTCTGCTTTAAAAAGGATCGAACCGATTGAACCGGAAGACCAAAATTGGTGGCGATCGATTGGAATTGAAAAACGAATCCGGATTGGCCCAGTTTGATGGGCTTGAAAAATTCGGCATTCTTTCAGGCTCAAGTTATAATTGGCTTAGACCACGTTGATCTGGATGAAAGATCAGTCCGACGTTCAAAATTTTCAGTGCCACTTTTTGTCGTTCCTTTTCGAACTCGAGAAACTTATTTTCCTTCGGAAATCGTAGGCGAACGAAAGTTTCGATTCGATGGGGTTTGGACTGAGAAACTTTTTTCACGGCGAGGAATTTTGCATCTCAAAGGATTCTGCCTCGAGATTTTGAATCGATGGGATCGGTTGAGTAAAAAAAAATATAGTTTGCTTTTAATTGGATTAAAGAATTAAAACCGGTCCGAGCGATATTGGCGATGGTGGATTTTTTAGCGGCGATCCTCCGGAGCCCTTATTTAAACGAATGTAAGGTCCGAGTTCAAAGCAACCGGAAATACCGTTAACCAACATTACATCGATACTGTAAAGTATCGATTTACCGGACTCGAAATATTATTTTTTCATTTATACAGGGTTACCCAGAAAGTAATGTCCAAAACGAACACTCCGATCAGGAAATTGACATCCATCCGAATCGTCCCAATAATAATGCTTACGACCTACGAGCCCTTTCAGTTAAAAAAAAAAACATTCGATGAAAAACCATTTTCAAATTTATTAAAGACGAAAAAACATCGAAAATTAGCTTTCTTCCTACCACTTTTTCCTAATTATTTATAAAAAGCATTCACACTAAAATGCTCCTTTTTTCATCACCCAATAGTGACATCCTCCGAAGCTTAATTTTGTGTTCAATCTTCCATTAAAATTCGAGGCACGTTTTCACAGCTTTTAACATTGCACTTCGGAACGATAAGGCGAATGAAAAAAAAATGGTGAAAATTTCGGACTCGAGAGGTAAAAATAGAAGGTTTATTTTTTTTTAAATAAAAAAAAAGATCGCGAAACGTCGATGAGGGTAATTTGAAAAGGGGTTTCCTTTCGAACGTCGCTTCCGGGCCCACCCTGTACATGTACGGAGCTATTATTTATACATCGGTGGGACGATTTAAATTGCCGGCGTGCGGGCTGAACGCAAAGGCGGCAAAAACAAGATTCAACGGCGCGTATATGTTGACCTCACCCGCAGAACGGAACATGGGATAAAATGGACCAGCAGTGGACATTCTGAATAAATCGTATCATTTTTTTTAAACATCTGTTTCTTCCTACAATCTTTTTTATTCCTCATCCCCAATCCTCCAATCAACGTGTCAAAGTATAGATTACACTTTTTCAAAAATAATCGTGACTTTTCTCGAAACGTTCGTTGCAACGTCCGGAAGCGATGAGAGCAAATTTCGATGTTTACTTTTCTTAGATTACGATGAAGAATGACACGTGAAAAATATGAACGAAATCAAAAAACCGGAAACGATTTCCTTGTCAAGAAATTTGAATGGTTGGTTCTTATCATGATTCATTATGATAAAAACCAGGAAACGAGAAGTACCGTGTGGATTCGCTCTCGACGTGACATCATCTCGTTGGTTCGCATCAGGTGGATCGTCGATTTTAATACGCCCGGATGTTCGGGACGCGTTTTCCGTTCACAATGTACATCGCGATCGAGAAGCGCGTGTAAAATGGGAACGCAGTGGCCGCGAGGATTCCGGATGTAAATGCGGCTACAGCCCACTAACGAGATAGCCGTTCATACGGTGGCCCCGATACGGCCACCGTGAAGGAAGGGATTACGGGGAGAATATTTGATCCCTTTCCTCCTCGTTATCTCTTCGCGATGCGAAATTCGCATCGTTCTGGAATTTCTTTGGACCACTCACACGCCCAATTTATTTACAAAGTGGGCGGTATGGAGGGGGTTGGAGGGCAAGGGGCGAGCGAGAATTTAGCGAGGGGATTGCAATTATTCGGATTACAATTATTGCTGGGCGGGCGGAAAATAAGTACGAAAAAAAACCTTTCTCTTCATGGCGATATAATATCATGATGATAATGGCCATTAGCAAGTTGAAAAAGTTCACATTTTTTCCCGTTGCTCGAAACAAGATAAGAAATAAACTCGAGTAAGCCCCATACAAAAAAGACAAACAATTCTTTACATCTTTTTTCGTTTTCTTACTGTGGTTTCTGATCAACAGGGATTCCGATCAATAGGATCGAAAGTTTGAAGTTGCTTTAATGAACTTTTCGTTCGTTTGTTTAAATTTGACTAAACGAACATCCCTGAATTCTACGTACTCCTTTCCGAATGGATCTTCGCGTTAATTATTATCCACGAAATCAAAAGTTTACGGCTGATAAAAGGTACTAGTCCGTAGGTAAATTCAAACGCCCCGAACGTTGCATTCGAAGACAAAACGTAGTTCCCGAATTCCACAAAAGTATCCAATCGTTTCACGAATCAACGAGTCGTTCAGCCAATCAATTCGGAGCGTATTATTGGTGGATTTTACGATTGTCGGTTTTCGAATGACTCACCCGGTACATTAATCCGTAAAGAGGCACCGGTAACAGTAGTAACATTATCGAATGTCCGAGGTAAACTGAAATGATGCGAATATAGAGTGCGGTATGGCTAATGGGAGAATAACTGAAATACATTTCGAAATCATGACTGCGGTACGGTAGTATATTCCTCAACTGAATTTCAGTGTGACGCTTCCATTTGTAGGGACCCTACGTTCCCTTTTCCTTCATCCCTTTCTCTCAATTTCTCCCGTGTTCAACCTCCCCCTCCTCTTTCTCTCTCTTCGCCTCCAGCAACGTATGAATTAATACGATACGCTATTTAGGCAACGGGCCGAAGCATTGTTGCGCGTTCGGTGCTTGCGCGCATACACGAGAGAGAAAAGGGCATTGTTTGCCTGGAAAAGGGCCGCGCAACGGAAATTCGCGTTCGCCACCCGCCAATTTTCGCGATACGGAAGAAATTGCGCGAGTGTGGATGACTCTTATCGGGGCTAATCTGGCTCGCATTTTGCATTGTTATCGGTCAGTGGTGCGAGGCGAGGGATTTTATCAAAGTTACGCAACGCGTTAATGCTGATAATCGGAGTATCCGTAGTCTCACCTTTCTGGGTTATTTTCGTGACAGTAGTGGTACGGTAATATCGTTTACGTTTACGAAGCCAATTTTTCATTCCTACTCAACGACGTTCGAACCGGTATCTTCTCTAATTCTTGACGTATCCAGGTACAAACGTGGCGCGTCATTGCCACTCTGTAAATTCGGATTTCACTGAATTCCATCTTTTCCGGGCCATTGTCGTTTCATTCCTACTTGGAAAAAATCACATCGTCCGTTCGTCCACGCGTTTCCATTTAATCGTAAAAGTCGTTCGATTTTATTTCCTCTTCTCCGCGGTTTCACTCCGAAATACTCGAGAACAGAAAAATAAAATGGCGAAGAGGTCCCTAACCGTAATTCCAGAGGAAGAGAGCTCAGTCGTCTACCTCGGACTTTCCTCGTTCGTGCGAGCTTATTAGATCGAGAGAGGGTGGAAACTTTTTAGTCTCCGTGTCTCAAAAAGGAAAAACGAAAGAATACAAAATAAAGAAAACAACAACAACAACGACAAAAAGAGGATAAAAAAGAGAAAAGAAAAAATACGTGCACGGGAGACACGCGGACGAAAAATGGAAGAAATAAAAATACGAAGGGGAAAGAAAAAAAAAAAAAAAAAAAAAAAAAAAAAAAAAAAAGGGAAAAAAAAAAAAAAAAAAAAAAAAAAAAAAAAAAAAAAAAAAAAAAAAAAGAGAGATCCGCGCGCACGAAAGTTTATACGAAGAGGATGGTGTCTTCCAGGTCTGGGTCTTGGCGAGCTCAGCTGCTGCGGGTTGTAAGGTTCGAGTTACGCCGCGTGTGTTGCCGCAAAAGGAAAGAAAAGTCGAGCGAAAAAGACAAAGAGAAAGCAAGAAAGAAAAGCGGGCGGCTGGGGTGGGGAGTCGAGGGGTTAGAAAACGAAGGGCCAGAAATGGAAGAAAAGGGAGGAAAGCGCGAAGCACGCGGTGCGGAACCGTGGAGAATCGAAACGGAGGGAAGCCGTGAACAGAGAAAGCGAGGTTGAGGGTTATACACGTAGGAAAGTGTCGCACAGCTGTGGGCGCCCTCCGCACCAAGGGCTCTTCGTCCGAAATAGCTGGACATTCCGTGAGCTTAACCGTCCCGCGAATGTTGCAGGGCCAATGGAAGCGAGGGAGCCGGCGAGCGAGGGAGGGCGAACGGGGTTGGAAGCTCACGCGAAGTCTCGGTATCGTACGAGGAGGTTTCGGTAGAACGGGAGAGGAAGCTCGGCGCGCAGTTAGCTATTGCGAACGATATTGTACCTATAAAATAAAAGAAGCGACCGGGGGATTCTCGAGCTTCGCGGAGCTTCTGATTTAAGACTTGACTCACGACTTCGTGTATCGAATTGAACGGCGCGTAAGCTTCTAAGCCAACGCACGTACACGAGAGCCCGATCCACGAAATATTTTCGCTCCTGCACGGACTTTGCGCCGCGATTCCGAGCGGCGAATACGTCAGCCGGAATTAAATTATTGACAGCCGGGGAAATTTGTACGTGAGTAGCGAGTATCGAGAAGCTGTTAGGAATCCGATATATATATATATATATATATATGTATATATATTATTTTTTTTCGAATGGATACGATTTTTTCGTTTGGTTCGTTGAACCCTGGATTTTTCACGATTTCGTTAAATTTATTACACGAATAACGACCGGCAAGAGGTCACGGGGCAACTGGAGGAAAACCTCTGCCGATACGAGCGAACTCGAAGCGTTGTCTGCTTCAGGGTTTCGTTTGTCTCAGAGGGCTATTGGGCTCGGTGAAATTGAGGAAATCCTCAAGAGTCGGTGTTTCTCCGTCGATTGAACCCAATATTCGTTTCGGAAGGTTGCCCACTATCGGTCGTTTCACGATACACCTCGTCGACGAGGTTTCAAGAGGGCACAGGGAAACCGGGGAAAATCTCTTCCAATAAAATTCAAAAAATTTGTCGGTGGAGTGTCGCGCGCGACGGGCTGTTTTTCAATGTACCGCTTTATCGGATACTTACGAGGGCTCCGGGCAACTGAGAAAAACCTCGACTGAAATCTATCAATATATTCCACTGTACAAAATTATACCGGTTTGACAAGAGGGCACAGGGCAACTTCCGAATTCGAACATGGAGCGATCACCGATCCTCGTATCAGAAATTACGACCAACATCGCACGTCCCCTACCACTTCGCTTTGAATTAATCCTGGAGCAGTTCGAGCGATGCTTTTACGTCGGACGTTAATTTTCAAAGAGTTCACTTCGGCGCTACACCGTTAAAAGAATTAAACGCGACGAGTGATAGGCGCAAGAAGAAAAATCGCAATTTTCGTAATGAAAAAGATAAATTTACGGTTGGCCCCGGAGAAACAAAAGGATGCGTTTACTGATAAACGTGCGGAGGCCGATATGTTGTGCGCGGGTAGAGTATACGAGTACGATACAAATGCAGAAAAGCACGTGACTGTATCTCTCGAA